>JACCIY010000043.1:0-71989 GCA_025506505.1 Flaveria sonorensis | reverse complement strand
ACCGCATCATAGTACCTAAAACCTTGACGGTAACCGGACGAGTGTGAGATTGATAAACAAAGTTTTGCATGTTCGGATACAAGTATGTATTAGATGACCCGGTCAGATGCATGAGATCATATACTCAAAAGGTTTTATTTTTTAACCTTTTTATTTTTTTAACATCGTTTACCTTCATTTTTCTTCACTTTTGTCAGGTAATGTTTCATTTTATATTATTATATGTGAAAATAATTTTATATATGTATATGTGTGGGAAGGGTTCATAAGAAAAACCAATAATTATACAAAATTAAACAAAGACATATAAACCATTTATATAATTTATCCCTTTTGTTCTTTTAAAGATTAAAAGAGATTTAAATAACTATTATATATATGTTGAACATAATACAAGAATAAAGAGTGTTACGTATATGTAGCACTATGTCAAATGAAAATTTATTATGTATACATACCTATGTGTGATGTAGATATAAAACTATATTACGGTTTTTATTTGATTCATACCCCTATCTATATACATACCTACCATATATATAGAGGGTAAAAAAAAAATATATGACTCTATGAACTTTATGACTTTTAATTGGTTTTTTATAGTCTCACATAACTATGTAGTTTTCTTATAAACAATCCATTGAAGTGTTTGTATATATAATATTCAATGATATTATCCGTATTTCACATTTTATATGCTAAAATTATAAATTATATTTTAAGGCACCATAAAATCTAAACGAACTTAGTTAAAAAAAGACAAAATTACAGAAAACGTCATTTAGATTTATAGAAAATTACAGTTATCATCCTTTATCTTCAAAAAGTACTCTAATCATCATTTATGTATACTTTTCATAAAAGATTACGTCCTTTAGACTAACGGACGTTAATTTTCCTCCGTTAAATCAAGGCCATTTTAGTCTTTCTACCCCTTAAAGGACTATTTTTTGAAACTTTAAACCTATATTTAAAGGAAGTTTTTCGTAATTATTTTATTTCAAACTTTGTTATACATATAATTTTTTAAATTATTTTATTTTAATAAAGATATACAATTAACATATATTATATAAATTAACAAGTTGCATCAATCGCATAAAGAGGAGCAACCACAATCGTCATCTTAAGCCAAGTGACTTCGTTTGATACAAGTTGACGAAGGCATAATCTTAGTCGTTCTTTTAGTCTTAATTCTAAGGTATTAGCCCTGAATTTTAATTTTCAACGTTAAGTATTTATAGTTTATTATTTAGGTATTGGATATTCACTGTTAATATAATAATTTAACGGTTGAGTCAATATTGTATGGTTGTGTTTCATTCTTAATTCTTGAGACTACACGTATTAGTGTATTTCATGTATCTTTATATAATTATTCGAACAGCTTAAAATGTCAAATACGTACGAATAGAGGTGGCAAAAACCGGTTTGGCAACCGTTTCGGGAAAAAAAAACCGAAACCGGTTTGGGTGTCAAACCGGTTTGGCCCAAACCGGTCCCAAACCGGCCCGGCCTGTCGTTTCCAAGCGGTTTTCAAACCCCTAATGTTCAAACCGATCCGGTTTCAAACCGGTTTCCAAACCGGCACCCAAACCGGTTTAAAAAACTAGTCGTTGTATAACGGTTATATAGCCGTTTTTTGCCGTTTGAGGTGTTTTTTGACCTTTTTTGGGGTTTTTTTTTACTATTATACCCCCCCATTAGGTTACTATATATATGTATTGGATGTTTTGGTTGAACTACAATAACTTAAAACGCTCTCTACTCTCAAAAATCTAAAAACGCTCAATACTTTCGTGCTCTTAAAAAACTCTCAAATGACTTCATCAAATGCTCAGTCATCCGTGGTTGTGATGCGTCTTCAAGCAACGTGGTGGTACAATCCTTCCTACGAGTAGAAACCCCGAAATATGATGCAATTACGATTTATGTCAAATGGCCAGCGGTCGAACAAAGCTCGTTGCAAGTTTTGCCATAAGTTTTTCAAAAAAGATGCAAATACAACCTTGAAAACCACATTGTGCATAATGTTGTAAGGCGTTGAAAGGTGATCCGTCTCAAGGCGTTGATGCGGTTCGGGAGCAAATGACACATTTTGTAATTCAAGAATGCTTGTTATTCAAACATTTCGACAACGAACGATTGACTCGACTCATTCAACGAACTCTCCTACCACGTTTCACCAATGTAAGTCGTGCTACTCTTCGAAGAGATTGTTTAAAATTGTGGAAAAAAGCTAAAAATGAATTAATATCTTATTTGAAAATTTACAAACCGATATTAAGTTAACTAGTGATGTTTGGTCGACTCCTCACGGTTCACCGGACTCGTATATTTGTGTCACCGCCCATTGGGTTGAACCCAATTCGTGACAAATGATAAAACTTACGATTGCGTTTGATTTGTTTGATTATTCCACACCGGTGAAAACATTTTTTATCTTATTGATAAAGTTATTAAAACGTGTAATTAGAAAACAAATTTTTTTCTATATCTTTTGATAATGCGTTAAATAACAGGCTTGCGATAGATCATCTAAAATTAAAATATAACCAATTTGTGATGGTGTGTTTTTTCATAGTCGATGTGTTGCGCCCATCATAAACTTAGCCATTCAAGACGTTTAAGACGATTGAACCAACAAAGATGGGTTTAAAAGAATGTTACGTGACATTTTAGCAATAACCAAAGATATAGTAGGTATCGCAAGTTTTGTAAAGATGAAAATTCCAAATGTTTAGGTCCAAATCGGGACGTACCTACAAGATGGAATTCCACTTGTAACATATTTGAAAAGGTTATTGAACAAAAGAAAGTTAAAAAGCCTTTCATAATAGTTTGGTGAGTCGTGAAAAGACAAATACTTACCATACATCGGATTGGGCTTTATTGAAGAAATAAGCAAAATGCTTCAAATTTTAAAAACACAACTACTTGTCTTTCTGGAGTTTATTATCCATCGAGTCTATTATTACTTCACCAAATTTATTTAATGACTTCATAATTAAATAAGATGTTGTTTAAGGGTAGAATTTATTCGGATATGATACCCCCAATGAAAGAAAACTTAAAAAGTATTTTAAAAAAATGCATCATGTTATTACATGTGCAGCTGCATTAAACCTTTGCTTAAATATGTTGGGGGTTGAAACTTTACTTGATAAAATTACTTCTAATTTGGATTTAGAAGAAGAAAACCCATTTTATGGTAAAAGTTTAAAAGCTACTTTTAACCAACATTTAGAAATTTTTTTTGATGTTTATTTATTAAAATATGATGAAACATCACACATCCATGAGTCATTGAGGCATGCGGCACATGTCGATGATCCAATGTTTGTTTTATATAATACTTTAAGGGATGAATTAATAAATGTCAATGTGGTAACACTTCGAGTAGTGAACTCGGGAGGTGTGGTGGAACAAATTTTTTATCCACCATGGCTCCACAAGATTTTAAAATTTTTGACTTGTTGGCTTGGTGAAAAGGTAAGGAAGATCAATTTCCCATCCTACCCACCATGGCCCGAGATTTACTAACCGTCCAAGCTTCCACGGTAGTCTCGGAATCTGCTTTTTCTGTTAGTGGCAGGATTATATCGATAAGACGAACTCGACTCACTCCCCAAGCGGTTGAAATTTCAATTTGCTTGAAGGATTATTTGGATGTCGCGGAAAGATTACAAAACAAATGCTCACTTGAAGGAGAATTGGAATATGAAGCAGAATTATACGATGATGAGGTAGAGAGTGAATTGACACCCGGAATGACCGATGATGAAACGGCATATGACGAGTACCTTCCTAACAGCTCGGGTTCTGGTGGCGAAGAATAAAGTATCCAAATATGCAACGAACGAACGAAGAACGACTAAGATAAATGTTTAGTTTTTAAAAACAATTATTTACAATTTTATGTCGTTTAAATTGTTTATATGTTTTATATATTATATATTTCACTTGATTTTAAATTGTGTACTTAATTTGAAATTATGTATTTAATTTGAAATTGTGTACTTTGTTTTTAAAAACAACTATGTAATGTTTCTAATTTTTATGTTTTAATTTTTATAAATAAAAATATGTAAATTAATCTTATAGGTTTATTTAATTTATACAATTAAATATGTAAATGCATCTTATAGGTTTATTTAACTTATTCAATTAATTTTTAATTAATTTATAACGCTTACAAGAAGAAAAAAAACCGGACCTGTTTGGGCCCGAACCGGTTTCCAAACCGACCCAAACCGGTTTAATAGGTTTGGGGATTTCCACTTCCAAACCGGTTTGAAACCCGAACCGGTTTGAGGCCAAACCAGTTTTTGACCGGGGTTGACCAAACCGGTTTTTGACCGGGGTTGACCAAACCGGTTTTTGACCGGGGTTGACCAAACCGGTTCCGGTTTGAACCCCAAACCGGTTTTCAAAAGCCCGGTTTGTGTCTACGTACGAATGAAGGAAAATTAATTTTAGAGGGCCATGTAAATTTATAATTTTCTATTCTTGTCCCACTTTTGTATTTTTTTCTCTAAATACCAAACATTTTCGAATAATACGTGTTGATCGATGATTTGTGTTTTAGATTGGAAGACATGCTATTTGAATTAAATATGTAAAGAATATGTATAACTTTTGTTTTACGTGTATGTATGGCCTAATAATTTATATATATGTTAATAGTATTACTTATATGTTAAATACATATATAAAGTTAATATACACATAAGTAAAACAAGGTTAAACGTATGTAAATAGTTAGATTACATATATATATATATACATACACACACACGAATGTAAATAGTTAATTAACCCCAGGAGAGAAGTATTACATAATGTAAACCAGTAAATTTCTTACAATAAAACTAACAGTGTGTTCTGCTTATCGGTAAGTCCTAATACCACCAGCAAATCCACCACCACCACCACCATATCCTCCTGAAATCGAAATCGTCTTCAACGACTTATCCTCTTTAAACATAATAACAGGAAGCTCACTCACCCCCGATGTAGCAAGTATATACGAATGTAAATAGTTAATTAACATATACATAAAAGAGAATGCAATGTAGAAGTGATTATTGTTCTATATATATATATATATATATATATATATATATATATATATATATATATATATATATATTATTTAAAACTATAGATCACGTCTTAATTAATATTAAATTTATTCAAATTAATTGATTTTTTTAACAGTTCCAGTGAAGCTACTTTCAACACAACTACAACACACGTTTTGTTCTGTTCATATACTTCTCTTTTCAAGATTAACTAGCCCATCTAGTATAGGCTAGCCCGAATGTTCATCTCCTTAAGCGACTAATTAGCGAGTTTATTTCGGGTAACTTTTAAAAATAGTAGACAAGTTTCTTGAATATTTAATTAAAGTCTTTTAATGTTTTTTTTTCTCTCAAGTCACTCAAATTTCATCATGTGTTCTAAATATAATTTTATTATAAGCATCAATTTTTTATATTAAGTTAGGCAATTGAATGTATATGTCTTGGTTAATTCTTAGTGATTATCCTTTCCAATTCAACTTAAACTTAACAATCTTTGAACTATTTTATTAAGTTATAGATTTTTTCTTCACAATTGCCTCTTAGTTCCAATTGATTAGATAAAAAGTTCACTTATTAGTAATCAAACTTCATATATGTTTCATTTGTCTAACTGAATTTTAAAAAATTTAAACATCTGTAAAATATAGATCGAAATAGATAGTAGAAATTGAGTGATTTTAGAGAGACAAAAATAATGACTTTAATAAAAACACTAAGAAAACTATGTTAATGTTATATGAAATTATCTATTTGTTTTTAAAGCAAGGCCAGCCCGCCTGGGTAAGATTCCAGAAAAAAGTTTGCAAATTCAGTGTTTTGTGCGACTAAATTATCATTACATCCTTTAATATATAAGGCTTTTTTTCCAACAAATAAAGACTAAATCATAAAAAATATAGTATAAGTTTAATTGACAATAGGTGGCATCCGCCCGCACTGCGCCACGGGTGTAAAACGGTCATGACAAAATAACACACACGACATGTGTTTTTATATTATCATTACCCTCACACCGTCAATACCCATCGCTACTGGTTTGGAAACAGTGGTTTTTTGGACTACAATCATTAGTTTATCACGCTAAAGCAAAGCGACAACTAACGCCACACCATCTCCATCTGCTATCGCAATGACCACATCACCATCGCCAACATTGACAGCAACAAGGAGGCCAATGGTTACCACCATCATCTCTACCCGTCGTCCTCTTTCACAAACACATAATCTCTCTAAAACAATTGATGATGCTCCACATATTCAAACTCCAAAACAAAAATTTTGAAAGTATTTGTGGACCAAACTAAATAAATCCAAAGTTCCCTATTTATTCCATTGCTTTATTAATATTATGTAATATCTTGCCGGTAATTTGTTCTAAACTATACTATATACTTGTAAACACAAACTACATTTCCCAAGTATACAATTACTTTGATTCTTTTTTAAAACTACATTATTTAGGTTATCTGTACCTAAATTATACTATATACTTGTTCATCCCGTAACATCGTGCGGGCTTTCCACTATATTTTAACAAAGTTAATGTATAGTTGATACTAGCAAGTATATTTAATACCCGACAAATTACCTACGAGTATTGGGTTGGTTATACAATACAATATTTTCACTCAAAACCAATTATTTTCTTATCGTGTTTCTAGTCGTAAATCATCACTCCAGAAAATAATATGCTTAAAAGATCTTGTTTTAAACTCTATTTGTCTACAAATATAAATTCATATATTAAGGAGCAAAAACTTATATTTCGTAACCCTTATCAAAACCATTTATCAAATTTACATTGTTCAACCAGCTTGTGATTTATAGATCACTTTAAGTTAGTTCCCTGAAAACGTGTCTGTAATTTAGCTCGAGCTATTTTCGATTTGATTTCAAGCTTAAGACAACTTACTCACTAATTCACTCAAATATGATTTCAAACCCTTTTACACTGATAGTTTTAAGCTAGCTTGTGATTTGTAGCTCACTTTAATTTAACTACATGTTTGTAATTTAGCTCGAGCTATTTTTCGAGTTGATTTAAAGCTTAAGAAAACTTGCTCGGTAAGTCACTCAAATATATTATAAATTCTTTTATATTGATAGTTTTAATGCATTGTTTTTGACTTATAACTTTTTTAGAATTGTTAATCCATACACTTTTTAAATACACTTTTAATTTTTCTGAACGGCCATCTGTACTCTACCCTTAAGTTATCTCATATATATAAACTACAACTCCTCACCAGGATCGAATTTGGGTATCTCCTCCAAAGGGACGACGCCTCTTACCACCCCAAACAACCCGAAATGGCAAAACACTTCTGATGGTTTGGTTCTAGAACTCATGAGAGTAAAACACTCAAAGTAATTAGAAAGAAACATATTTGATACACAACTTAATACTGTTATACCACTGGTAGTTTGGTTCTAGAACTCATAATAATTTTTCCGAATGACAAACTCACACACTTTAACTAAATTATATCTCATCGACGAGACCTGAACCCTTATAACTCGAGAGAGTTGTGAGTCTACCACTAACATCTTGACACCATTAGGTTACAAGTCCATTGATGATTCTAAGACTTGTATACTTTTACAAAAACCATCATGAATCCACAAAGAGACCTTTTAATTATAATGTGTCTTTCGTCCATCTGAAAGATTAAAAGATTACATCTTATAAGATGTTAACCGAAGTAGATTATGAGTTGTTGAAAAAAAAACATAGAACCATCACCATTATTTGATATGGTCATGTTTGACAAACCAACTTTTTGATTAACTTTTGGTTTATTAATTTTTAAAAAATTAATAAGTTAATAAGTATGTTAGAAAAATTTTAAAAAGTTAATTTTAAAAGATTAATAAGTTACTTTTAAAAGTTAATAAGAATAATTTAAAAGTTACTTTTTCACAAAATAAGAATCCAAACACCCGCAAAACGAGTCAAAGCCACAAGCTGACTCAGTTAAACTCGAACCTCAGTTGCACTTTACACTGAAGATGAAGATCACGAGTTGAAAACATCATAACGAGTCGACTCTAAACACAGTAAAAAACTTGTGTCGAAAACTGAGTCTACAGCTCAAGCGAAGATCGAAGGGCAAAACCTCAGAACTCATAATCATTAATCTCTCCGTCATCAATCATCACAACTGCAAACACAATCAATCCATACTCTGATTCTCGATGTTTGGAATCTAAACCTCAATTCGATAGGTAATTGTAGTCGTAAACCACTGAATTTGCTTTAAATTGTAGTTGATTGTTCTGTTGTTGATGATTAAGCATGGTATTTGATGAAAACTAAGAAGACTGATTTGTAATTTAGCCCTAATTTGTCTGTTGGATTCCCCCCTTTTAGTCTGAACCTCAATTCAACATTATGTTGACATTTTGTATGAAATATGTTGTAATTTTTGTTTTATTATCTAATATATGAACGTTTATGTTCTTATGATGGTGTATGTAAAGTGAAGTAGAGGGATTTAAATTGGTTATTGGACGTCTGAAGTTAACCGGATGTTTTGGTTTATTGGTGTTTATTAGTTATTAGAGGTAATTAGGTGATCTAAAAGATAAATACAATTAACAACTGAATGTCATTGGTTCAAAAACAAAGAATATGGCTTTTCTAAGCAAAGTAACATTTATTTGTATGGGAGGTTACTGTAATCGCTTATCATAAAGAGAAGTGGAGAACATGGTTTTTTTTGTGCAGCAAACTAATGATCTTTGTTAGAAAAAAACAAAAGAAGCAGTTTAACTTAGAATATAGATAGAGGAAGGAAGAATAAGTGTAAAATTGTAAATGCCAGTATCCTTTTAAGTATTCTGAGTTATAAATTTCTGTAGAATCTATATCTACTATTAAGAAAAACTTATAATTCTCAGGTCGTATGATGTTCATGGGTTTGAATTAGGCCTGGCAAAACAATCATAGACACTTCAATTTTGGTTACTATGGGTATTTAAAATTATAATTGCAACTACAGCATTGTTGTTGTAGATTTCCTCACTACAACATCATTGTCGACGTCCAATCTCTTCTCAACTCTCTCTTTGTCATGTTCCTTTTTTGATTCTTAGTTAGGGTTTATTAGTTGATATACTTAGGTTATATTAGGCCCAGCCCATGGCATATAGCAGCCGGCCCTAGTATCCCTGTATAGATCTATATATATGATCCTATTGTACTCTAATATTCATCACAATCATTATACAATTCTTATACCAGTTTATTTTGGTATCAGAGCCTAGGGTTTCTACCTGCTATTTCTGTCGTCACCTAGCCACACAAAGGCTGATACAATCTGCTCTCCTCTTTCTTTCTACCATCACCTACCCTGCTCCTTTTCTTTTTCTGAACAGACCCCACAATGGCTACCGATCAAATTGTTCCCTTCACCACCACTGAAAAAAACAGCCCATAACTCACATAAGTTTGGCTTCATCCTCTCTCCTACCAACTATGGTCATTGGAAACTAATGATCCAGCCTTTTCTTGCTACACATAGTCTATTCGGTTATGTTGATGGAAGCATTCCTTGCCCTCCTTCAACTCTTTCTTCTCCAGGAACTTTCGAAGCTACACTGCTGTCACCAAACCAAACCCTAATTACACAACCTGGTTATGTAATGATGCTCATGTTCGCATGTTACTACTTTCAACCATCTCTGAGAAATCCTTCCAGCATGTTCAAGGTACCACCTCACCTAAACTTTGGCTTGGTCTTGAACAAGCTTATGCCCCACACACTTCTTCAAGAGAATTCACTTTGAAAACACAACTTCTAAAAATCCAAATGAAAGGAGATGAGATAGCCACAACATACCTTGCCAGGGCACAGGAGTATGCAAATGCCCTCGCAAATATTATCAACCTATGCCTGAAAAGGATCTTGTTATGCTGGTTGTTGCAGGCCTTCGTGACGAGGACAATGAAGTCAAACAAGGTCTTCTATCGAGAGAATTCACTGCTGTCTTTTTTGAGCTACCTGCTCTTCTTGCAGATCATGATTTTTTGATCCAGAAACCAGCCACTGCCACCCCACCTGTTCAAGCCTTCATGGCTACTACTGCAGCCGGCCCCTCTATGTTCAAAATGATACTATTCAGGCGCTTCAACAACTGGTTGCTCGTTTAGGATTTCAATTGCAGCCTTCCTTCGGGTTGTCCAACGCCACTGCCCCTCATGCCTTTTACACCAACAGGTCTGGTCACTCCAACTTCAACCGTGGCCGAGGACCCCGTGGTGGGCGTGATGGGCGTGGCTACAACCGCAATCAGAATGGCAACACTCGCAACCAAGGTCAGTTTAGTTAGGCTTCTAACCAGAAAACTGTTTATGGAACTTGTAACAGGTGTGGTATTGGGCATGTACCATCTCAATGCCCGAATAAAGACCCGTCTACTCTTCGGCCGAGACAACCATCTGCTAATTATGCTGACTATCAGTCACAAGTCTCTTCGTCATGGCTTCCGGACACAGGTTCCAACAATCATGTAGCACCGGATATGTCTGGTTTTGACTCCGCCGAGCCTTATTATGGTGATGACAATCTACGCGTTGGTAATGGTAAGGCCCTACCCATTTTACATATTGGTACCTCACAAATTTCCTCACCCAACAAAACCTTTTACCTAAACCATATCCTTCATGTACCTAAAATCAAGAGAAACCCCTTTCTGTACAAAATTTTTGTCAAGACAATAATGTTTATTTTGAATTTCATGCAAATTTCTTTTCTGTGAAGGACAAGTTTACTCGCATTATCCTCCTCACGGGTCCAAGTGACGGTGGACTCTACTCGATCCAACTTCCAACAAATCAGTTAATTCCTAAAGTTGCTTTCTCTAACGTTCGTGCTTCAATAACCACATGGCATCAACGCTTGGGACATCCACACCATCAGTTGTTTCACACTATGCTTTCAAAATATCATTTACCTATTTCTGCAAAGACTTATAATTTCCATTGTGATTCATGTTTAGTTGGAAAATCTTCCAAACTTCATTTATTGTCTTCTGCTTATAAAAGTACTTATATTTTGGATTTAATTTTCTGTGATGTTTGGAAACCAGCTCTTGTCACCTCGTTTGATGGTCATACCTATTTTCTATTGTGTGTTGATCACTTTTCTAAATTTATGTGGTTGTTTCCTTTAAAACGAAAATCTGATGTTTTTGCGACCTTTAAACAATTTGTAACTATGGCCGGAAGACAATTCTCCACTAAACTCAAAACCGTGCAAACTGATTGGGGAGGGGAATTCAGGAACCTTTCTTCCTTTTTTGCTTCCATTGGCATAGTTCACCGTCTCTCTTGTCCTCACACCAGCGAGCAAAACGGTGTCGTTGAACGACGTCACCGCCACGTTGTTGAAACCGGTCTAACCCTAATGGCCCAATCTCATGTTCCTCAACGTTTTTGGCACTATGCTTTTGAAACTGTAGTTTATTTAATCAACCGAATGCCTTCCCGTACAAACTCAAATATTTCCCCCTTTGAACACTTGTTCAAACGCATGGTTTAAAAAAACGGCTGAGGCGTGCGCCTCGAGGCGAGGCACCCAAAGAACGAGCCTGAGGCGACGCCTCAGAGGGTTATAATGTTTGTGCGCCTCAGGGGCCTGATGCGCTAAGAAAAGTTGCGCCTCAGTGGCGCCTCAAGGGTTTTAATGTTTGTTTTTGCTGTTTTAGACTCTTTGTGTCAGTTTCAAACATTCCATGTCTTCTTAATGTGTGTTTTTGATCTTTTTGATGAATATGATGATGAAATTAGTTTGTATTTTATTTTTTATGAGATATATAGTTTTTATATTAATTTTTTAGTTCCGTCTCAGGCTTACGCCTCGGTTCGCCTCGAGGCTTACGCCTCATGAGGCGAAGGGAAAACGCTTCGAGGCTCAATTCTGTACTTTTAAACTTTGTTCAAACGGAAACCAGATTTTTCATTTCTTTGGGTTTTTGGCTGTCAATGCTTCCTTCACCTCCGTCCCTATAATCCAAACAAAATGGATTTCTGATCTACCTCGTGTGTTTTTCTCGGTTACAGCACCTCTCATCACAGCTATCGATGCTTTGACCCTGTCTCTGAACGCATTTATATGCGCGTCACGTTCGCTTCCATGAACACACTTATCCTTTTCTTTCTCAACCCACCGAGCCTTCCACCTCACCCAACCCATACGTTTCCTCTTACCCCATGGATTCCATTACACACCAACATGGAATCTCCACCTAACACCTCCCCACCACCCGTTTGCCTTACTTCTACACAAATCGCCAACCACCCTGCTAATACCTACTCTCGTCGGTCCACAACATCACCGACGTCTGCGGTTCCAGCCTTTGATCGTTACAACCAACACCAACCTCCATCTCCACCTATTCCACCTACTCCACCTGACCACCCACAAAACCAACCTACACAACCAACCCCACTGCCACCTCACTCTCCACCTGACCAGCCGCAAGACCAAATTACACAATCTGCCCAACCACCTTCCTCATCGCCTACTCTACCTACACCACCCCGCCTCCCATACAACGCCAGCGTCCACCTAACTTACGCCCCCAACCCAAACAAACCAAACCCTACAATCCCTCTTCCTTTCATACCTCCATTACAACCGACACCGAACCTACCAACTTTGCTATTGCCAACCGAGAAGCTCACTGGCGTAAGGCTATGGCGGATGAATATTCCGCTCTTATCCGTAATGGTACGTGGTCCTTGGTCCCTCGTGTTCCAAACACCAATGTTGTTGATTGCAAATGGGTATACAAAATCAAACGCGACCAACTTGGGCTCATTAAGCGCTACAAGGCGCGTCTGGTTGCAAAAAGCTTCAGTCAACAACCTGGTATAGACTACATAGTCCTGTAGTGAAACCCACCACAATACGGGTTGTTTTATCATAAGCCGTTACCCAACGGTGGTCCTTACGACAACTTGACCTTCAAAACACCTTCTTACATGGTGATCTAAAGGAAACAATGTATCTCAAACAACCACAAGGATTTGTTGACCCTCACAAACCGAACCATGTGTGCCTCTTACATAAATCCTTGTATGGTCTCAAACAGGCACCTCGGGCGTGGTTTGACAGGTTTTCATCTGCCTTGACTGCTCTCGGTTTCCGGGGATCTAAAACGGATCCTTCTTTGTTTATTTATTCGGCAAATGGGACACTTATGTATATGCTAGTGTATGTCGATGACATTATTTTGACAGGTAACAACAACCAGGCTATTAATCATGTGGTACAACGTCTCAGTCAGTCGTTCCCAATACAAGACTTGGGGCCCTTATCTTACTTTCTAGGCATTGAGGTGGCTCGTCAAGCAATCTGATCTCATTCTCTCACAACGCAAATCTATCCATGAATTGTTGGACCGTGCCAACCTATCTCAGTCCAAGTCAGTTCCGTCACCTTGCACCACGGTGCTGCTCTCTCTCTCGGTGATAGCTCTCTTTTTGATGACCCGGTAAAATACCGACAAATGGTTGGGGCATTACAGTATGTTACTCTTTCACGACCTGATATTACATTTGCGGTTAATAAAGTTTGCCAATTCATGCATTCCCCTACTGACAATCACTGGTCCGCTGTAAAACGCATCCTAAGATATCTACACGGGACTGCAGATCATGGTCTTTTAATTTCTAGCTCCTCATCTCATGTTTTGCATGCCTACACGGATGTTACTGGACTACCTTTGACCGCTTTCTCTGATGTGGACTGGGTTGGGTGCCCGGATGACCGTTGATCCACGGGAGGATATGCTATTTATCCGGGGTCAAATCTAGTTTCATGGTCAGCCAGAAAACAAAATACTGTATCTCGTTCATCTACTGAATCTGAGTACAAGGCCTTGGCTGATACGGTGGCTGAATTGACCTGGCTTGAAAAACTACTTACGGAACTTCGTGTCTCGCTGCCTTCGGCTCCATTTCTATGGTGTGACAATTTGGGAGCCACATACCTTTCTGCTAATCCAATTTTCCATGCTAGGACAAAGCATGTGAAAGTGGATTTTCACTTTGTTCGAGAGAGTTGCTCAAAGAAAGTTATCTGTCCAGTTCATATCTACAAAGGATCAAATTGCTGATGTGTTCACAAAGCCACTGTCTTCGGATCGTTTTCTTTTCTTGAAGTCCAAGCTAAGGTTGGTCCCCGGCCTTAGCTTGAGGGGGAGTATCAGTTGATATACTTAGGTTATATTATGCCCGGCCCATGGCATATAGCAGCCGGCCCTAGTATCCCTGTTAGATCTATATATGATCCTATTGTACTCTAATATTCATCACAATCAATACACAATCATTATACAATTCTTATACTAGTTTATTTGGGTTCTTACTTTCATACATTAGGCCATCTGTCATACTGCTTATCAAACTTATACTAGTTAATTTCAGAATTTGTTTTTACTTATCTGTTTTGGGGATTCAAGATTAACCATGCCCCCGTTAAACTAAAAGTAACCTAAATTTTGCATCATGATTGAAGAAACAAACGTCATCAGATCACAATAATTTCTTTGAAGATTTGGGTGATGTCGAAATGCCCACTTGTATCTGTTGACAGGAAGGGGGTGCTGGTTTATGTTGCACACTTTGTTGCTATAGATTTACTTGAGATTAGATTCTAGAGCTGATTTTAGAAGACCATATGAATTTCTATGATTCTTTGTTCATCATACAGGTATTACATACATGTAGCAGGATTGATGTAATATGCATGTGTGTTGCATTTGTGTATATTTTCCACATTCTTGATTTTGCTAGTCCTCATAAAACTTCTTGGTTTTGATAAATCTGCAATTTGTTTCTAATTAAAAGTTGATGAATATCATTTAAATAGAATGTGTTTCAAGGTTTAATTTGAATGCTAATTTTGAGTCACTTGGATGCTTGTTGTGTTTTGTATACAATTGGAATGCTAATTAAGGTTTTATATTTTGTAAATCTGTAAATTTGGTTCTAATTAGAAGTTGAAGTTCCGTGTTGATCGTAAAACTGATATTTCTAAACCCGTTTTGCCCTGACCCAACCCGGTACCCGATCTGACCTGCTCGTTTTGCAAGGTCTAGTTTGAATGTGTAATTAACAGTACTATTTGATTTTTTGAGGCTTCTGATCTATATAATTTTTACCTGGCCCGTGTAACCAGAATCCATCATAGTCACCCAGCCCACATACATGGTTTTAAAAAACGGTCGAGGCGTGCGCCTCGAGGCGAGGCGCCCAGGAAACGAGTCTGAGGCGCCGCCTCAGGGGATTGTTTTGTACGTGCGCCTCATGTGACTTAGGCGTGCGCCTCGGGTGCGCCTCATGTACGCCTCAGGGGTTTTCACTTTGTTTTTGATGTTTTTGACTTTTTATGTCAGTTTCAAACGTTCCATGTCTTTTTAATGTGTGTTTTTTGATGTTTTTGATGAATCCTATGATGAAATTAGTCTGTATTTTATTTTTTATAAGATATATAATTTTTATATTTATTTTTTAATTCCGCCTCGGCCTGACGCCTCGGTTCGCCTCGAGGCTTACGCCTCATGAGGCGAAGGGAAAACGCCTCGAGGCTCGATTCCATACTTTTAAACCTTGCCCACATATATTACCACCCTTGTACTCGGCTCCCTTCACACAAAAGAGTCCTAGATCCGTCACTGATTATAGATTTTGGTGTATTATGATGGTAACTATAGTATATAAGTAGATTTTAGTGATGCACACATATCACTGTACATAAATCACCAGAGTGATATTAACTATAAAACTATGAACTTACAAGTATCTTTAAAAAAATTTTAAATCGCCGATGAGCTTTTTTGTATTTACATTATTTGTAAATTTGTAGTTGCCTTATAAGGTCTTTGATGAAACATGTTTAATGTTACTGTTTCATACTTCCTTTTTGTTTTGTATTTTATAATAGTCTATTGATTGTTTCTCCTGTTATAAGATTGATTGATGTTTTTTCTAAAACATGTATGTGTGGATCAATATGTAAGATGGTAAAAGACTGAATTGAATATTATTGATAGGTTTGGTTACAATATATAAAGAATATAATGCAAACCCTAAAACCTAACTGGGCCCGTGGGCTCATACTAATAACCCTAATAATATTGTCTAATATTCCTCCGCAGTCGTAGCTGAAGTAACCTGATGCTATGACTGGGAAACCAAAAAAACATAAAACAATAATAATAAGATAAACATGCTTCGATCGACTTTACTATCCAAACTATTGCCAACAAACAATATTGTGTTTGATGTTGTCATCCATATTTTAGTTGATTGTGCTATCCATAGTTTGTTTGATACTTCATGGTTCTTGATTCTTGGAATAATAAGTTGAGACCTGGCGACCATAGTCGTGGTGATGTCTCAAGGCTAGCAAGCAGCACTCTCTTGGATCCGTAGATCAAGAGATGGCATAAGTAGATATAAATAAATAAAAAGAAACCAAGATCGGTGACCGTGGTCAGGTGGCGGTCTCTTGGATCCGTAGATCAGGAGATAAGATCCGTAGATCTAAAAAGAATAGAAATATTTAATCAAACCGTAGTTTGAGGTCGGTAGCCGTGGACCGTGGTCCTTGATGCGGCTAAAACACCAATAAACGAAAAAAATAAAAGGAACAAAGAAAACATAGTGACCGCTACAAATTGGGAGCCATAATCCAGAAACAAACCAAGAGAATGGATGTGAACGAACCAACATAATGGATATGGTAATAGGTTTGAATCCTCAACCAATAACGAAGCTTTATTAAACATAAACTAGAAAATAGATAAGAAACGAAACAGAAGACGAAGGTGGGACAGGGCGGCGGCGGTGGCGGCACACCGCCCTGTCTAGGGTTTGAACTCAATGGCGACGGCTAGGGTTTGTATGTTTTTGTGGTGGTGCAGCAGAGAAGAAGGTAACCAGAACCCTAAGGCTCTGATACCATGTAAGATGGTAAAAGACTGAATTGAATATTATTGATAGGTTTGGTTACAATATATAGAGAATATAATGCAAACCCTAAAACCTAACTGGGCCCGTGGGCTCATACTAATAACCCTAATAATTTTGTCTAATACAATAGTTCATTGACTTTGTTGTCTCTTGTTTCATTTTATTTGTAGAATATGGAAATTGTTGAATTTACACCACCGGAGGGACAATCTCATTCCTATGTTAAATCGAATCATCGTTTAAAAACGGATATAGCTTGGAAATATATTAATGAAACTCAAGATGAAGCCGGAAAAAAGTTATTCATTTGTACTTTTTGTCAAAAAGGCTTTCGTGGTGGAGGGATTAATAGAATGAAGCAACATCTTGCCGGAGTGAAAGGTAATGTTGCAAGCTGTGTGAAGGTACCGGAGGATGTCAAGTGTCTTATGCAGGGGATTTTGGAAGAGAAATCTCAGAAAACAAAAGAATTACCTAGGGGATTCGTTTTACCTAACTTGAATGGTGATGAAGAAGTTGGAGTGCAAACAACCAACCCACAAATAACTCCTGCAAAAATGGGAAAAGGGAAAGCTTCATCAAACTTGCAATCAGATTTTAAACGAGGTAATCATGATAGTTCTCAAATTTAAATAGAATTTGCATTGCAAAGTGAAGAGTCATTTCATGATTGACTCTTGCTATGTGGCTCTCTGTTGCTTATAACTTTTTAAATGCTGTTAATTTTCATCTTTTTCCAATTTTAATGAAAAATTAGTTGTTTTAGGTCATGAAGATACCGTACCTTCTTATCATGCCATGCATGTCACTTTGTTAAGATATGCTAAACAGTCAGTATTACGTACAGTTGATTCTTACAGAAATTAGAAACTGGCAGTATTATGAGTGGTGGATGGTGAGGTACTAGAGAAAGGCGTCTAATCAGTTTCCTGGTCTATATTTCGAAAGTAACATCATTTAGTAAATCCGTTAATGCTTCATATATTGAGAGAATTGATGAGTCTGCATACAACCTCTTTTGAGGAAATTGTTGAAATAGTTGTTCACATGTTTTCTGATAATGCTGCTTACTGCTAGGCTTCCGGAAGAGATATCTGAAAATAGACCAGAACTGAAATTTTGAAAATATTGAAAAAGAACCAAATCATATTCTATGGCTTAGGGGTTGTTCAGTACTGTTAAGTATTGATTTGGTTTCGAACTGAACTCAAACTTCTGGCTAGTGCTTTAGCCTAATTCATTTTCAAACGACATTCATCCATTATAATAAAACTAATTTCGGTCTTGAACCGGCTGGAACATATCCGGAACGAAACTGTTAATACCATAGACAATGAACCATACCATATATGGCCGATACTGACGAAGTTCGATGTATGGTTTTTGTTTGGTCTATTGATTTAACCATTTGGACTAAGGTTACATGCCAACCCACCATAAATTTACATTTATTATGATGTAAAACACAAACTACTTAATAACCTCTCTCTCTCTCTCTAATTTCAGACCGTAATTGTTTAGAAATCATATCAATCCAAGAAATCTCAACTCCCCCATCCATCTTTAGTGTGTAAAAGGTTTAGGGACAAGATTTTGTAGGAAAAAATAGATGCTCTGACTTGTGAGTAATTTTCCTGAGATGTATAGGAATTTATGTATGATTGACAATGGAGTATCATCAATCTAATTTACAATCAGTTCCAGTGGTGGACCATGATGGAGACAGAAATGAAGCTCTTCCACCAGGAATTAGGGTTTCAAAGTTCGATTATTCAGTTGAAAATTACTTCAAAGTGGTGGATAAACTTGCTCTGATCTCTGGAGAATCAGAATCGGTGTATGAACAAACAGAGATTCAGCGATTGTCTTCCTCTGTTACTTTCTTAAGGTGCGCTTGTGAAGTCGTTATATTTATGAATGTTTCTCTACTAACAATATGTTTGATTAATGTGTAACGAGATCACATTATTAACTTAATTGAATTGAAAAGTAAACGGACTTGGTTGAATTGTTTAATTCCTGACAATTTTGTGAAAGTGGAACTGGAATGAATCAAACTTGGAAACGGATTGGACCAAAGCAATCACATACTGATTTGCTCACACTTCACTGCCTAAGAAACATTAACAATCTGCGATGAACCCTAAATTTCGTTAAATAGGATTACTTGAAAATAGAAATTGTCTGTTTTTTGGTTTCAATTTCTATTCCCGTAAAAAAGTTTGTGTATTTTTTCCACACAAAAGCTTCTTTATATATTGACTTATATGGTCAACAGTACTTATATAAATTTAAACATGTGGTTAAACTTTTTTTAGTCACCACAAACAAACTTAGAGAGTAAAAAGTACGAAAAAGATTGTCAATTTGAACTAAAAAGAGCAATCTGTTTTTCCTTTTACTTTATTCTCTTTGCTGAAATATGGAGGTCCAGCTTTGCAATTTTTTTTTCTTATGTTTATTTTTATAGAACGCCTAACTCATACATCTTCTAATTTTGCTCTTAAATCTACAATACACCTTTGTCTACTGTGGAACTTGAACCCTCAATCACTTGGGGAAGGACACCTTTTCCCACCTTGTACCACTAGGCTAAAAGCCCTTTGGCTCCGTAATTACTAACATAACTTATGCGTTGTATGATTTTTTTTGACATAGATTTGTTTTGACAAGTGATTTAACAAATTCCTTTTTCTCAGAGCATTTATGAATGCTCTGTTTTAAACAAATTGATAACATGCTAGAATAAATGACATGTTTGTTAGGACAAGTTTTTCTTGGACTGTTGAGCACTTTTTACTAACAGAAAGGCCGATAAACCTGGAAGTCTTTAGCTTCTAGAATTTGATTAGGTAACCATAACTTTAATAAGAAGTTAATAGTTTCTTAGTAGTTAATAGCTCTCCCCAATGCACTTGGCTTCTATGAAGAAAAGAAAAATGACCGAACATACCAGTGTTGTCAACAGCGAAAAGCGGGAAATAGCGACAAGCCACCTATATGCTACGTACCGAATAACAGTAAATAGCGCCCGCTTAAGTAGTATAAAATTTATGAATGTTTTATATTCAATAAATAAACATGTTTAGCAATAAAGTAGTAGAAAATTTAAGCTAACACCACCAAAATAACTAAAACACTTATTACTAATCATCTAAATCTCATATTTTCACATTTTGGTGTTAAAAAAAATCGCTACTTGGTCGCTATTACGCCTCTAACCACCATGTAGCGCCACTCCCCTGTATGCGACGTAGCACGCGCTATGGTCACTATTGACAACTATGGAACAACTATAGTTGGGATGAGCAGTATTTGCTAATTGTGATTGGGTTAGCATAATAACATTTCTAACAGTAGAAGGGGCGTATAATTAAATGTTAGCAGTGGAAGACTGGAAGTTTATTGATTGAAGGTGGAAATCAGCATTTACATAAATTAAACAACTAAAATCAGCAGCATCAAGTTTATAAACTGCTGCATTTAAGTTCTTTGTTTCCATCTCATGATGTTATTGTAGTTATTCTATGCTCTCTAACCATAAATTTTGATACTCACAGTAAATGGAGAGATTTCAATTATCAACCTCGGGCTATTAGGTTTGCTTGCGAAAAGGAGACTTCCCTGGAGAAAGATGTCACAAGTCGGATCAACCTGCCTCAGTTTTCTTCAGCAGCTGTTCCCAAGGTGCAAATAGATTAATTATTTGGCTGTTTGATTTCACACACTGATAATATATTTATATATTAAGTTTCATTTAAAAGATGCCTTATTAGATTGGTCTGATATAGATGCAGGATACATCACCTGGAAACAAAATTTTGTCACCATTGAGGTTTGTTATCATTCCTTTTTTCTATGTGGCTGCTTCTGTAAATCATTATTACATAATTAAATATAGTATCCAATAATCCAGAAGTTATTTATCCTTTCTTGAGGTTTCGACACTATTATGCACTGCATGTTGGTTGTAATTAAAGGATTAAATTAGAATACAGGGGAGGGATCGGGAGAAAACTACGACTTATGAGAAAACTGCGAAAAGCATGGGTTACATATATGTAACTACAAGTTACAAATGTAAAATTATGGCTACGTATATGTAACTCGTATAAGTTACATATATGTAACCTAGTCTTCATTTCGTCATGAATGATGAGATTTAAATTGAAAAATATATGATTACCTATAATAACAGGATCATAAGTTACTCAAATACCCTTTAGACAGTTAAAAATAAATAAATTATAGATTATGTGACTGAGTGGAGGTGTTATTCGCGGTTTTCTCAGTAGTTAGTGGTTTTCTCTTGATCACTCCACTATATGTGTGTGTGTCTCTCTATATATATGTATATGTTTCTTTCTTCATTAGTATATTTGATAGTTGTTTGTTGGTAATTTGAGATTTTGGAATAAATTTTCTTTTTATCCATTTTAGCTTTACGTTCTACTTCTATTATGTTACATTTGTAATTGTGGTGTTATATTTAGCTTTACATTCTACTTGGTATTAGTGCAATAATTTAAGGTTTTTTTTTGTGAAATTTTACATACTTGTTGATATATCATTTAATTTCTTTTATTTTATATATATATATATGTATATATATATATATATGTATATATATATATATGTATGTATATATATATGTATGTATGTATTATCTTATAACATCTTGTTGCAGCAAAGATTTTGTAATGTATGTTGGTGGCCCTGTTTGGGCATTGGATTGGTGTCCCAGAGTTCATCAAAGTTCTACCTTTGACACTAATGTTGAGGTACTTTTTTTACATAAATACCCCATCCTTTTATGTTAATCTGCTTGCACATGAGTCGGTTCCTTGTTACAGTAGAGAACATAATAAAATGAGCCAAGATTTATCTATTTGATGAACAATTAACAATCCTTATTTTATTGTAGCTTCACCTATGATGCAAACATATTCAATTGGTTGTTGATCATTATACTGATTTGGAATAATGAAGTAAACATATTTATGTATTCATTTATTGTATTCTAGTTCATTGCGGTTTCTGCTCATCCTCCAGAGTCCTCATATCACCAGATTGGTGCTCCACTTACTGGAAGAGGTCTAATCCAGATATGGTGTGTGTTGAATACTAATCAAAGTCAACAAGTTGAGATTCCATTGGTCAAAGCCAAATCAAGGAAATCTACCACAAATATTGATCCCACACAGTCAAAGAGACCAAGAGGGAGACCAAGAAAGACTCCTAAAAATGAAATGGATGGCAGTGATCAATTAGTGCATGATTTGTCTGTTCAATCTCCTGAAAGATCAAATAATTTACTTCAATTAGTTTCCAAAAAGGTGAAATCTCATAAGCCAAGAGGAAGACCTAGAAAGAAACCGGTGAAAGAAGAGAGGCCAAGAAAGACTTCTCCAAATGAAATGGATGGTGATCAATCAATGCATGATGTGTCTGCTCAATCTCCTGAAAGTTCAAATAATTTTCTTCAATTACTGCCCAAAGAAGAAACTGATAAAAATGTCAAATCTTGTGAGTCAAGAGGAAAACCTAGAAAGAAACCGACGACAGAATCATCAGATAATTTTGATGGTAGCAACAGAGATATACAATCGCTTACTGAAATTACAAATAATTCACCCAACACAAGCCCAGAGCCTCTGGCTGTTGCATTTCCTAATAACTCAAGCGAGTTGCTTGCTATAGATAAGTTTACCCTTTTGACCCCTGAAATCCTTGCGAATGAGAAAGTCACCAAAAAGGATTCTAATGTCTACACTCGAAAACCAAAAATTACTGTAAAGACCACTCAGCTAAGTCAATATGGACAAACTCAAAGTCAAAATTAAAAAAATGTCCAACACAGAGAAATCGTCCAGATAAGGGTGCCGATTCACCTCTTTTATCACAAAACTGTGAAAGTCCTCTTGACCAAGATGATGTTTTGCCTAGACTTGTAATGGGCCTGGCCCACAATGGAAAAGTTGCATGGGATGTGAAATGGAGGCCTTCTGATTCCGGTCCTATATCCAAACACATAATGGGACACCTTGCTGTCTTGCTTGGGAATGGAGCTCTTGAAGTGTGAGATTACTTGAAAACATTATTCAATGTGTTGTTATAAGTTTATCTTTAATTTTTTTTATATATTTCTTCATGACCATAATGCAGGTGGGAGGTACCTCTTCCTCATGTAACAAAAGCTATATATTCTTCTTGTCAAACAGAAGGCAATGATCCTCGCTTTCTCAAGTTGAAGCCAGTCTTCTTTTGTTCAATGTTGAAATGTGGTGATAGACAAAGGTAATAGCTTTATACCATCTAACTTTCATTTTTATACAGCCTATTGCAGTATCCAGTTATCATTTCTATATACCTTATTATTGCCATTATGATACTACAAGTTTTGTAATTAATATTTTAATTTTGTTTTGAACCTTCTTTTTTGGAATATATATTTTTTTTCATACAGCATTCCCCTAACACTGGAGTGGTCAGCATCAGCTCCTCATGATCTCATTCTGGCTGGTTGTCATGATGGAGTGGTAAATTGTAAACTTTAATTTTAAACATGTATATGTTTCAAAATGGTGTGTATTTAAATAACCTCTTCAGATATTTGTGTATGTTTAGGTTGCCCTGTGGAAGTTCTCTGCTAGTAGTTCATCTAAAGGTAATTTTTAGGTGTTTACCTTTTATTATGTAAATTTTGGCATACATGTTATATCTAAGCTTTGGGGTTGGCAAATTTTAAAATGAACTAACAATGCCAGTATATTTAAGCACCTCTCTAGTAGTCTGTACACGTGGAAGCAAAATAGTTTTTAATGGTTGTTCCTTTTTGTTAACAAGTATTACTCTTTTTACTAGTTAATTTTAATTTCATGCCTTTTGTTTGCAGATACTAGACCTTTGCTTTGTTTCAGTGCAGACACTCTTCCTATAAGGGCACTTAAGTGGTCTCCACTGGCCAGGTCAGTAAGCGAAAAAAGCATAAAATGCATATTTAATGTGTTTATTCTAACTAAATATGTGTTGCTGCTGGGTTGAGTATCTTTGAACTTGCTGCTTTAGTTGAAAGATATGTTTGTTTCCTGAAAAGTTTTCATTGAAATCTTTGGAACAAAAAATGTGTTCAAATAGGTATTTTTCTGGAAAATTTTCATGGAAAAGAGAAAAGTCGATTTTTCTATTTCAAAGATCTATTCTTAAAAAAACCCACTTTTATTGATTTTTATAACACTTTTTCTTTATAAAGGTTATCCCTGCTTTTCCAATTGTTTCTCAAAATCTAACGTATTATATTTAACCAGATTTATAGTTACTTCTTTCATACGTAAACGATTTGGCCCATTTCATTTTGTAACAACTTTATGTTTAACCCATTTGACCTGTTGACTCGTTTTATTATTATATACTTCCCATTGACCCGTTTCTTTTTTATAATTCTTTGAATTTAACCCAATTGAACTGTCATGTAGTTTCTATATTATTTGAATTTTTAATGAAAAAAACCCTTTTATAGAATTGTTTTTTGGCATTAGATACTAAAAAATAAATTTATATGAAAAGAAGCTGATATATAATAGTTCCATTTAAATTTTAAACCCATATTTTCCCTTTTTCTAGCCTAGAAAATACAACTGCTTTTGAACATGTTCTCCATATAATCAACAGCTCTCTACAGAGTGATAGCTCCTGTAGTTTTCTGGAAAAATAGAGATAGAAACATGAACAATGTTCATTACAACCAAACACACGTTTAACAACTGTTGTTAATATCTGCAGTGATCCTGAGAGTGCAAATACGATCGTTACTGCTGGTCATAAAGGTTTAAAGTTTTGGGATATACGGTTAGTATGCAAGCATTCTACTAGATGTCATATTATATTCTTCAAAGTTCAAACCCAATGTTTAATTTTAAGCTTGATGTCAGCAGCAGAAAGCTATTGGTAGAACTGATTGTTTAACAACCAACATTAATTTAGGCTTACAATAGAAATGATCTTCCAATTTACCAATGATCCTTAGCCCAACTGGTTAAGATGAGGTACTCATGACATGTAAATATTAAGAGATCATGGGTTCAAGTCTCACTCTGAGCAAAATGCTCAGAGTTGAGCCGGGGGGTTTTCTAAGCAATGGGTTTCCTCCTGAGGGAGTTGGGGGTGCGGTCCTAGCTGGGAAATGAATAGGTGGGCCCGATTAAGATAACACCTATTCTCCGGAGTAAGGTCTCACATTTGTTGTTCAAAAAAAAAAACCAACTCTTTTAGCGACCTGCCTCATTTGAACTTGTTTTACCTATAAATTTCTGATATGGCACTGCATGATCCCATGTCATCAGATGCACATATGTAAAATATGCTTATGTGGAAAAAAATAAAAAAAATTTATATACAAGTTGGGAAATGATCTGTTTTTCCTTAAACTTGCAATTGGATATATTCTTTGGTGTGTGAATAAGATATCCTACCATGAGTATGTTTTTGGTATAACGTTAAGGGTATCTCTAAAAATCCCTACATACTTTCACCTAAAATGCTGTTAAGTCCCTAAAGTAATTTCATGGTTGACTCGGTTGTATGTATACCTTTTAGGGATACTGGGATAGTTGTATATCTTTTAGGATATCTTTATTCTTTCAAAATCCCTACACACTTTCACCAAAAGTGCAGTTAAGTTCCTAAAGTATTTTCATGGTTGATACGGATCTAGAAGAATTTTTATCTTATTCAAAAGCATATATTTTACACTAAAAATATATGTAAAGTTTACTCATAATATACACACTAAGCCACCCTCAAATTTTGATATTTCTTACACCAATTAAGCTTTCCTTCAAAATTTTCACTGCAGTGATCCATTTCACCCTCTGTGGGATATACCTTCTCAAAAATCATTAATAGTTTGGATTGGCTGCCAGATCCAAGGTACTCTGTGTGGTTTTATTATTATTATTGTTATTACTATTTTTTTTTTCAGTCACCTCAGCTATTATTATAAGCTTTCTCTATGCCTTTTTCCTTTCAATATTATATCTGTTTTTGGTTACAGATGTGTTGTTTTATCTTGTGATGATGGGGAAATAAAAATAATCAGCTTATTAAAAGCTGCATGTGATGTCCCTGTTACTGGAATGCCATCTGATATAAAACCACAACATGGATCTTATAGCTATTATTGTTCATCATCTTCAATTTGGAGTGTTCAAGTGTCCAGATTGACAGGTAATTTTCTGTATACATATAAAATATAGTATTATGAAAATTATGTTCTATTAGTTAGATAACAGGTCAAACAGGCACAATTATAAAAATAGCTACAACTCTAACGAGTTAAATGGGTCAAAAGCCATCTAACAAAAATTAAAATGCTTACTCGAGACGTTTTTTTTTCAAGTGAAAACCATCCAGTTTTTTATACATGAGTTTGACTGGCATTTGTTTATCCTAAGACACTATCATTAGTGTAACATGGATTTATGTTTACTGTAATCTAAACATTTTTAACATGAACCCCAGGTATGGTTGCATACTGCTGTTCAGATGGTAAAGTTATAAATTTTCAGGTGTGCTTCTTTTATATTATAATCTAATAATATTTTCACTTCTATATCGGATATGATCCCTATGCATCATTATATAAATACGCATTTTGGTATAACTTATAAGAAGTGACACGCGCTTATGTTTTATGAAATTAATCAGCTTACAACCAAAGCGGTGGAGAAAGATCCTCTCAGAAACCGTGAACCTCATTATCTTTGTGGATCAATAACAGAGGAAGATTCAAGTCTTACAGTGTTATCTCCCTTGCCAACCGTCCCCATTCCAATGAAGAAATCGTCCACTGAATGGGTTGATACCCCCAAAACCAGTCGTGGCGTTAAGTCAAGGTCAAATCAAGAAAAGAGAGCCAAAGACCAAATCTCAAAATGTCAAACACCACCTAAACAATCCTCAGGTTCCTCTCTCTCTCTCTCTCTATCTCTATCTCTCTATCTGTATGTGTATTCGTGCACACACATAAGCTGGTATTTGGATGTACCATAAGGGACCAGATATACGTAATTTTTTACCACTACACCACCCTGTCGAAGGTTTTATAATTTTTAATTTGTTATAATGTAACTTGTAAAATTGATTACAAATGATTTTTTGTCATATTTATTCTTTAATAAATACAAAATGTCTCTTTTGTGGTCACTTTATTAGTTAATGATTTGAAATACTCATCATAAGCATATCATTGATTATCTGGTTCTAACTATTCAATTTCACAAAACCAGTTTTAAAACACACATCCATACACTCCTTAAAAGACATTAATCAGATTTGTATGTCGTATCAGGCACGTCGACACCCCAGAAGGAGAATAATGACACCTCACGGGAAGCCCAAACCCAAACGAGTCAAGCATCGGTGGGCACAGATACCGACAATAAGATTGAAGAAGAGGACGTTAAAGAGGAGGAAGTCGAAGTTTTCCCCCCAAAAATCATTGCAATGCATCGCGTGACGTGGAACATGAATAAAGGTGGTGAGAGGTTGGTGTGTTATGGAGGGGCTGCAGGAATCCTACGGTGTCAAGAAATTAGAAAATTCAAAACTGTAGTGAGCGCGCCCCCATTAAGAGCTTTCAAAAACGAGTGTGACATGGCATCTGCCCCGCCTTCTCCCTCCTGACCCACTAGAAACTCGTCTTCCTTCTCCCCCCCGCTAACAATAATCTCGTCTGTTCTTGACCAATAACTACCATCCACCCTCTCTCCTCCATCTGATCATCTCTCTCCTAAAAAATATCCATGAACATCCTACGGTGGTCGCTTTGATGAAAATATAGATTTCGTAAGTAGTTAGGTGTTGTTTGGTTGTAGAGTATGTAATTAGGGAATGAGTTGTTGGGTATGATTCCCTTGTGTGTTTATTCGGTCTTGTTTATATCAAATCTGATATAAAAATGTCATAATATTGTAAAATAACAAAACACCCTCTATTATTAACACTAGACATGTCTCTTTCGTCAGATTTGGAACAAAAAGAATTGAAAAGTTAGGCGACCTTCGTATAATAAAAAGATAAACCAACATAACAAAGTTATATTAAATGTTCTTATAAGCTAAATCGGTGAAAGAAAGATTCGAGTATATTTCTCTTTTTGTTCATGTGATTTGGGCCATTTGGAGTTTTGGACTACAGGTTTTGGGCTATTTGTAATTACATTTATTACGAGTGAATCATCAAGAAAAGTATCTATTAAATAAAAATCAAATTTCATTCTTGGTAATTAAGTTAATCAAAATAAGTAATCACTAAATAGTAATCAATTTTATATGTTTATATAAATTATTAAATGTAAAAAGTTATGGATTAAACCACAGGAAACCAGTAATCATATTAGAAGATGCTAGTATACGGGTTCATACGTTGAAAGAGATTTTTAAATTTTGCATTATTTAATAGAGTAATTTGCAAACATTTATAAATACTTATATCCATCCTATTTTGGAGTTGAATTTCTATTTAATTTTTAACGTAAAATGTACTATTTATTTTTTTGATGGCAAATGTACGATCATATTTCGAAAGATAAGAGTTGTATTAATTTGACAATCTTTGTGTTAAGATTGGTTCTTTAACCTTTTGTTTAACACAATTTCTAGATTTTTATATTATAAAATCATCACAAGCCGCACCTTACGGGATTTAAACTCCTAGTCTTTTGGTTGTGAATTACATCACTTGACCATTATGATGTATCCTGAATTTCTTTTTAACCTTTATTGGTGATTACTGTAGGCCTAAATCGTATATTGGAACTAAAATTTGAACGAATTGATTATACCGATTAGATACACTCATGATGGTCTTTTAGAATAGATATGCAAATGGTAGAAGGTGTTTAAGATTGCGTATCTAAAAGTATTTATCTACTTAAAGAATAATCATTTTATTTTTAAATGATATTCTTCTTAAAATAAATAATTTTAACGAGTGTTTGAGCTTGCTTATCTGTTCTAAAACATATAATAAACACAAACACACGTAACTAAACAATGTCAAATGCCATACTCCTACAAATAAACACACAAACCACGTAACTAAACAATGTCAAATGCCCATACTCCTATAATCTCATCTTTCGAAAAGTACACCTATTATCATCTGGTTATACCGATTTATTTATTTCAAGTAGAAACTTATATAGATACCCTAGATGTCAGGACAGGAATAGAAGATATATGAATTCCCGTCTTTAATCTCACTTGATGGAATGTACGAGAATTGAATTTCAGTCGTTAAAGTCTGGTAGTTATATCTATGTGTGCAATAATTTGTCCTAGATTATTTTATAAAAAACCAATCAATCATTAAAGTTGAATCATGATAGATTGATAGGTGAAGCTCTTCACATGATGGCCAATTCTTATAAGTTATAAACATATAATCATTTTTAAGTTATTAGAGTTGGTGTGGCATAGAGGCTTTGTAACTTTCTAAGTCTTTGTGGTCCTTTGCTTACATATGAATATAAATGATGATAAAGTAAAATATATGTTTTTTTAGAAAGAAAGATGGAAAAAGTAGCGGGAGCAAATAGATTGATTGATGGAACATGTAAATCTTTGATAAAGTTCATGTTACTTTTTAATTTTTAAAACATGGTTGACTCATGAGGCTAAAAATAGAAGTGTTTAAGGTGCTCGAGGCAGTACTCCTTCAACCGGTAATTACTTTCACCATCACCCAAAGCCACCTCACCTCACTTGTTCGAACCGGTCGAAACTCAAATCTACTTGCGGTGGTGTACCGAATATACCGTTGCAACTTGCTCCATGAACATTTAACTCCACAACTCGGTGTGGCTACAAAAACCTGAATTGTACAAATCTCAATCGGCTAAACGAGCTAATTTACTGAAGGTTGACTATTCAATCATTTTTAATGGTCTATGAACACCCATATTTAAGGTGAGGAAACTTTAGAATTTTTTTGGCTAATAGACACCCCTATCTAATAGGCTAGGTTTATTTGTGTTGACTCAACTAACGAGCGTAAGAAAGGTTACTTCATAGTTATGTTAGGATATGTGTAATGGAAGCTTGACCCTGTGGGCGTGAGGCTGATGCGATAAGTGGTCACGAGCAGAACATCGCCCCTCTAGGCATGAAAAGGGCGTGAGCCTCCCTTACGTGACGACACTCTCTACATGATGGCTATCCGTTGAACATTTCATCCAAAAAAATCCTTCAAGTGTCAACTTCTTTTTTAAAATTTCTATTTCAATATTTGATTTAAGCATTATTCTGATTTTTCTCAAATATCTTGTGATTGTTAATTAAAAAAAACTAATACAGATAATGTTTATTTATCTTTTGAACTTGTCGATATAAAGTTTAAGGAAAACGGAGTTGTTTTACAAAAATTGGTCTGATAAGTGGTTTTGATACGTCTTTGAATTGACATTTCTAATGATAAATAATTGTTTAAAAAAAAATCAATTGTTTGAGAAAAAAATTATAATATGCAATAATAATAAGTGAAATGACTAACTAATTATTAAAAACCGCTCACACACTAACCATTAATAGATGTTTGGTGAGTGTACTTGACCTGATTCGTTTTTTGCTTACACTCCATAACCCATAATATAACACTTACTCTTATATTGTCTTCAAGGGACATTCTGGCGATAAAATGATTCCCTTAATTTAAAAAATCGAGGATTCAAAACCTGTAAAGTGTAAATATATGTAGTTAATAAAAATAAGTGACGAACTCTCCTTTAAAATAAAAGTAATAAAATAAAAGGGGAAAACACCTAGCCTTATGCCAAAATTTTTGTGGCAATAAAGGGACCACGAACGTGTCTAAGAGTATTTACAGCCCATTCTTTATATATCTGTGATTGTTTATTTTATATTATAAAGAATGGTTATAAGTGGTTGTGAGTGGAAGATAGAGAAAATGTTACTGTTCATCTCTATATTTGGTAAAACATTGTTCAGCTCTATTAATTTTTTGATATTTGTTGAAAGTGGTTGTGAGTAAATGAGAAAGAAAATATAATGATAAAGATATAAAAATTATTATTTAATTGAAAAGCAGAAAGAAAAAGTAATGATTTTTAGTAGAATTATAAAGATGAAAATAAAAAATGAGTTGTGAATGCTCATTCGTTTTATTGCTTACACTCCCTAACCCATAATATAACACTTACTCTTATATTGTCTTCAAGGACATTCTGGAGATAAAATGATTCCATTTATTCAAAAAATCAAGGATTCAAAACCTGTAAAGTGTAATATATGTAGTTAATAAAAATAAGTGACGATCTCTCCTTAAAAATAAAAGTTATAAAAATAAAAGGGGAAAAGACCTAGCCTTATGCCAGCAATAAAGGGGACTATGAACGTGTCTAAGGTTGAAAATAATATGCAAAAGTATAAGGTAGCCTAACTTTTTTTATATCAATTAATGAGTTCATGTGGTGTTGCGCGCTTAGGTTATATTGTAGCATCCGTTTTATTAACGCGATCATGTATGTAATAAATATATGAAGTGAACTTGTTATATAAGTAAAAAAAAAAATCAAATCAAGGTTTAGTTTAATGATAAATCTATTAAAGTTAAAATGATAATGTTTTTATTGAGGATTGAGGTCATGAGTGTAAACCTCAAGTGTAAACGAATTATGGTGTACAATATGATTATATTACATGCATACTTGAGTTATTGTTATAAAAAAATTTAATTAATTGTTGGATAGATCACAAGCTATACTCAAAGACTTTGTATTCCTTGAAGAACCACAACATATACAAGTAGACACAGTCATATCAAATAAAATAAGATAAACAAAGTATACTTTACCATTTTAGAGAACTTTTAAATAACATTACGGTGAAAAGGTAAACATCATATAATCTAAATACAAAATTTAAAGATGACAAAATACTATGAAGGGTGTTTAGCGTAACGAGTTTAAAAATAAGTGAAGAAAAGTGATACATTATGGTTAAAAAATTCATTCGAATGTTCGACTGTGATAAATAAAAATAATTGGATTTCGTTTTTACATATCACAAGTAAGATTTTTAATTGTTTTACACTACTATAACCCCCTAATTCAAACTATAAGCCCCCTTCTCACCCATAATCGTTGCAACCACCATAACCACGAAATTTAAATAAGATTATACTACAAGAAACAGAAACCATATATATATATATATATATATATATATATATATATATATATATATATATATATAATTTAGTATTTATTTCAAAGAAGTTATTTGAGAAAATGTATAAACATTATCTTTTCCCTCAAATATCTATACCAATTGTCCAATTTTAATGTGATTTATAAATCATTTTTTTTCAAATTATTTTAAGAGTAACTATACACCCAACCTATTCTACAAATTATAACTTGGTCACAAGCTTTTGGCCTACCCAACACTCATTGATGGTTAACCTCTTAAGTCATAACTAGCAATAAAAGAAAGAAAAAAAAAAGGAAAAACCCATCACTTTGAAACGTTCTTTTTTAACGGCGAACTAATACTATAAGTCCGGTTATAGGGGTAAACTCATTGGCGTAAGGCTACCCACGCCCACGAACACTGACAGCGCTGGTGACCCGGTCCGCCCATCATTCAGGGAAAAACTCACCACCTAAATGCCCATTGTGGTAAAATCTCTAGCTCACGTGAAACATATTGCAACAATTGAGACTCGAGTTCATGACCTTCACTTTGAAAAATCATTAGATGCTTCATTTCAAACCAATTGACCTAGAGCTCATCGGCGCTTTCTAAACGTTCTATAATCATTCTTTGAATGACAATCGTCAATGGTCCATAGCGTTAAGGTTACAATGAATTATAGTTTCATATAGCACTCTCCATATATTATAAACACTAATATATAAATTATTTATAAAGGTCATTTCGATTTTATATTATTAATTACAAATGTCTACACATATCCTTGTTTAACATAATTTATCAATAACAACATTCTTTAGAATGTGTGTCCAGACTTTTTTTGGTATGAATTAAATTATAAAATATTCATCTAAGTTTTAATATTTACTAAAAACAATATTAGAACTTTAGGGCCGGGTCTTGTTTAATTGTTTTCAATAACAATTAGAGTAGCATAATCATTAATATAGATTCACACTTGATTTAGATTTTACTTCCGCTTGATTTCGTTTGTATGTTTCTCATTTCATTCTCAATCTTCAGTGTAAGTATAATTAAATAAAATCAAGTGTCAATCTATAATGATCATGCTACTCGATTACCCTTAACAACAAAGTGAAAGTTTGAAGCATCAACGGTCAAATGGTCAATGTGAATTATTATCGTTCAATTAGTCATAATTTGTATTATCAAAATTCAATCTGTATATTATAAATTTGGTTCTATTATATACATATGAATTAGAAAGTTCGATTTACAATAATAACCAAAGGTATTCTGGAATTTTATCGGTATTCAGAAGACACTTTGTGACAGTGTAGGTATAAAAAAGAAACAAAGAGACAGAGAGGAATTGCCAAAGCAAAAGAGGAGAGCGGGGAGAAGAACAACGTATAACCCCGACTATCAAACAACATCATCTTTGAATAGTAAAATACAAATACCGAGGTACAGTGCTTAAAACATAAATGATTTGAACATAACAATATAATTATTTTTAAACATTTTTTGTAATTTTAAATTATAATTTTATGAACATTTTTATATATTTTTTGATAAAATTTTTATCTAAAACCGAGTTACGTAAAACATATTTGAATTCGAATTTCTTTATTTAAATACAATTTGGTTTTTGCTTTATAATCTTTCATATATAACGTCTTATAGCATTCTATATGTAGAGTTGAGACATTATTATAACTTATATTTACGTTTCCCCATAATTCTACTTTAAGTCACTTATACAAAACATTACATGTTCGATTCCCCCAATATTATTTCCCTCCTTATAAGCCGTCCAATGTCGTCAAACTAACTTCAACGCTAGAGTAAACTTCTAGTGTTTTATAAATCTTAATTTTTTAAATTAAAAGACTTTAAATCTAAACTAACCCAACTAAAATGAAATTGTTTGAAAATTTTACCATGCGGTAAAGTATTGTAAAAGGCGCATTTTGGAAGAAAAAATAGAAATGATTTTGAAAAGAGTTTGCTATTGACACACCCTATTGATGTTTTTAGTTTGATGATTTGAAATATAATATCATGATGATTGTAATAATCTAGTCTAACTCTCTCTCTTAGTTTATGTTATAATAAAACTGTTTGTTAATCTTTTAAAAAAATAACATAAATCGATGTTTGTATAAATTAATCTTTTGAAAACGATTGGTCGATAATCAACATGATGGTCAGAACTCTGACAGCATAGGGATATAAAGCCGTTTTTGTCGTCTAAAATTACAAATGTGCCCATGGGAAATAAGCTAAAATTATGCCGACACCATTGAAGATAGAAGAAGTGAGAAAATGACAAAATACATTATATAGAGCATGTACGGTGGGCGTTTTATTTTTATGTGGGCATATATCTTGTATTATTGGGAATGGTTGTAAGTGACTGTGAGTGAAGAACAGAGAAAAATTATGAAGATTGTACGTAATTTTTCGTATTTGAGGAAACATAGTACAACCTTATAATTTTTTTAATATTTTTAAAATTGGTTGTGAGTGGAGGTGAGAGAAAATGTAATAATAAAGATATAAAAAATATTATTTAATTAAAAAAAAGAATAAAAATAGTATTTTTAGTGTAAATATGTGGATGAGAACGGAGAAGCTAGTGTGAATGCTCTTACATCATAAATTTGTATAACATAGTTTCATACATGGCGCGTGTTACGGCGAGATCGTAGGTGGCATAATAAACTATAAACTAAAAAGCAACCCGATTTGTTTCCGGATTAACTTCAAGTCAAACCGTAAAGTAACTTTAGTTTATACGAACGAAAACGTAATACTTAACCCGGCTCTTTTCCAAACAAAATTATGTCAAAACGCATACCAAGTCCAAATGTACATAAAAAGCACATAGATTACAATCGTCATGACTCGCTTCCAAACTAAATTTACATTGAAACGTACAGTAGAAAACGTTTTATATTTGACCGAACTCATTTCGGAATAATACTTACGTCAAAACGTAGGCGAACGGTGAAATATAGTTCATCTCAAAGCGTATAAAAATATGCACATAAACCTTTTCTATTTGACCCGACTTGTACCAACACTTACCTAAAGTACGAACGTAAGAGATTAATCTCATTAAGAAAATTTGTACCGTGGTAAACCCGAAACTTTAAAAACTTAAAGACGTTAGAGTGACATGTCAAAATTAACCATTTAGATTAAATTTAATAAACAAATATTAAATATTATTATTTAATTATTATATTATTATTATTATTATTATTATTATTATTATTATTATTATTATTATTATTATTATTATTATTATTATATAATTCAAATAAATAATTAAAATTTTATTACTTTTACTGTTCAATTCCATTTGAGTTAATATGGGAGTAATATATTATCTAAAAGCAAATTATTTAATAATTCAGATAAAGTAAATAACAACTTATATGGATAATATGATAAATGACAATTCTAATTTCACTTGCGTTACTAGACAATCTTAATATTATAATTATCATAAATGTTCATTCGATTTCATTACTATTTCATTATATTAAGGATAGAATACTATACTTTAATGTAATGTAGTATAATTATGTCATATTGTGTTGTTTTTAGCAATATATAGTAAAAACGTATGTCCTTACTGTTAAATAAATAATGCAATGTAGTATAATTATGTCATATTGTGTTGTTTTCATCTCATATAGTCGAGTTAAGCTGCTCGAATTCGTTAACTACTCAATATCAATTTCTCATTTTTTGTGTAGAGATATGTGCACATTTTTTTTTAATTCTCAACATACAATTATTTTGAAAAAAAAACCTCTCGTGTATATGTATATGTATATGTATGTGTTTTTTTAACGACCAAAATACCTACTTCTAAATTACACCAAACTAAACTACACCATGCTTAGGTTTGAATCCAAAACCTCCCGTTTAAGAGACCCTCTACCAAGTTGGCTAGTCCCACATTGGCGTACATATGTGTGTGTGCGCGTGTGCGTTTGCGTGTAATTGTATAGTATAGCATGAACAATTTTAAACTATAAATTGAATGTCATTTATATTGGTTGGGGGGTGGGGGTTGAGTCTATTGGTAAAACTACTAGAGTTAGTGGTAATGCTTCTCTGGGGATCAAAGGTTCAACCCCTTCTTCACAATCTATATAAATTAATTGTGTCGTAAATTTAAAAGTAGATTTAAAAATAATATGAGTCTGCCATTTAAGAAAGATATATTTGATTGGGCGTAGAGTTATTATTATATTAGTTGCTGTTCAATTTTAGATTTAAATATAAATAAATGCAAAGTAGTGCAATTGAAGTAACATTTACTTTCGACTTTCAACTAATAAATTGCATTTGATGTTGAAAAAGAAACGTAACATTTTCCGGTACAATAAGCCTTAGTTGTGAAATAAAATACTGAAATTCAAATCAATACCTTGGATTATCCGCAATCATGAGAACCAACACCTAACATTCTTCAATAACCTCTCACAAAACACTAAAAACATCTAAAAGCTGGTATAACTTTTATTAATTTATTAGGTTATAGATCTGTGTATTACACCGATTGAAAATAAAAAAATATATAATTAAAAAGGTACACATATATTTAAACATGTTTTTAATTCAAATGATAATTCTAAGAAATAGATTATATTCAATCTCTATCAGTGTTTATAGTAATTAAAATTTACTTTTTTAAGTTGAATTGCGTAAAGAAGACCATCTATACCATCTATATATTACATGCTCATGACTAATGTCCACACCTGTCCTAAACATTTAACAAAATATATTGAGGAATATTTACTAACTCAAATGGAGAATTAATTATTTTCCTACACATGGACATTTTCGTGTACACAAGAGCAGTATTTATCATAGTTAATAAAAAACTAAGTCTTTCAAATAAGAAATTAAGACAGAAGACATATATAAAAGAGTGCTGATGACAAAGTATTGACACGAGACGAAGCAAACAACAAAAACAAGCAATAATTCACACAATAATTTTTTTAGTAAAAATTAACAAACTTACTCAATAAAAATTTGATGATACTACAGAAATGATCGGATAAATTTTTGTAGCTTCAAAGTGAAAAATATTAGAGAATGAGCATAGAAGCCATCTTTATATAGGAAAAAATGTAGATTAAATATTCTTCTGATTTGGTAAAAGCCTTTGAGTTTTAAATTTTGAATGTTGAACCAGTTTTTTTTGCAATACGTAAACATTCAACAGATTATGAAAGTCAATTTCAAAATGTAGAAATTTTTTATATTTAAATTTCAAAATTTTTTGAATTCAACCAAATGAGCATTATAAATTCCAAATTTTTAGGAAAAAGTTTACAATTTCAACCTAGGAAAAATATAAATATAAAATTTATAATAGGATTTATTAATTTCTAATTCTAAATTGGGTTGTATAAAAATGGGAGGGAAAAGAATATGAAGTTGAAGGAGAGAGTGACAAGTGGTATGAATTGTAATCATTTATTAGTATTAGACTAGCTTTAATAAACCTGTGTATTACATAAGTTGAATAAATAAAATATTAAATACAATAAAACTTTATTTAATTATAAAATTATATTCTAAGATAAGATATGATTTAAATTACGTAGAAGTAAAAACTATAATTAAAAAACAATGATATCAATTTTTAAAATTTTTTTTTTAAAAAAAAGCAAACAATTTTGTTTAAATTTTTTTTTTCATTTTTATAAATATCCTTATTATAACTCTCATTTTTAATTATTTTTGTTTTATAAAAAATTTACTTTTTAAAAACACTAAATTTAAAATATTTCATATTTTTAAATAAGTTTGATGTTTTAGAAAAAAAAATTTATTTTATAAAAATATGTTTCTTTAGAAATAACATTAATAAAAAGATATCTTTTTAATTTATTAGAAAACCATTTTTAATCTAAAAAAAAACTTAATATTATTTGTAATTAAGGTAATTATTTAATAAGAAAGAGAAGCGAAAAATTTTTTGTGAGGTGAATGTGATGTTATCACATGTCCTCCATGGTCAACCTTTATTAGAGTAGAAGGATTAGAAATATAAGATGGTAATTTCATTCAAAGTGTAAAACACCTATACAACATTTTAAACATAGAGTACAAGTGTTTTATACAATAGTTCAACTTTTGCCCCAATTTAATTAACTTCTTCTAATTATTGTATTATTTAATACACATTATTAATACATTATTTAAGAATGTGATATTATTTAGAGTAAATTACCATTTGCATCCCTGACGTTTGCGCATTTTAACCACTTGCATCCTGCAGTCTCAAAATTGTCATTCGCCCCCTGACGTTTCATTTTATTTCCATTGAGTCTTTGTCATTTTATTTTTATTTTCATTTGAGTCCATATGATTGACACCGTTAGTTTTCATGTTAAAATTATTATTAAAAAGACTAAACTACCCCTCATCACCACCAGGACAACTGCCCATCATCACCTTCACAGCCCTCATCACCACCACCACCACCACAATTCCCATCACCACCATGACAGCCACCCATCACCACCATCGTAGTCCCCATCACCACCATCGTAGTCCCCATCACCACCATTGTAGTCCCCATCACCACCATCGTAGTCCCCATCACCACCATCGTAGCTCCCTCACCATCCATCACAGCCCCATCACCACCATCGTAGCCAACCATCACTACCACTGCAGCCCCTATCACCACCACCGCAGCCACCCATCACCATTTTCACAACCACCCATCACCATCACCACCTTCACAGCCACCCATCACCACTTCATAGCCACCTATCACCATCACCACCACAGCCACCCATCACCGTAGCCACCCATCACCACCACCGCAACCCCCATCACCACCACCACCGTAGCCACCCATCACCATCACTACCATAGCAACCATCACCATAGTCACCCATCACCACCACCGTAGCCCTCATCACCACCACTACCGCAGACACCCATCACCACAACCGTAGCCACTATCACACCACTGCAGACCCCATCACAACCACCCATCACCACCACCAAAACCCTATCTCCACACCATAGACGCCATCACTACAAGATCTGTGGTTTTTGCCAAAACACCCTGGCCGTCACCGTGTTACTCCCTTCCACCACTAGATCTACTTATCTAGAACATTAATTTCATATCTTGGTGGTAGTGGAGTACCGATCACACACACACAAAGAAGAGAAGAGAAGAGCAGAGAGAGAATAGATAGGGGTGGTGGTGGTCTTCTGGTGTGGAGGTGGCGGTGGGTGGTACGACGACAGCGTGTGCGGCTACTGCATGCAGTGATTGCGGTGGTAATGGTGGTGGACATAGAAAGGGAGAAGAGATGATAGAGAGAGATATAATGAGAGAGAGAGAGAGGAGAGGAGAGAGAGAGAGAGAGAGAGAGAGAGAGAAGATAAAAGGGATGAGGTGTGGATGGAGGTATTTTATTTAATAAATAAGAGTATTTTTGTCATTTTATAAAAATTAACAGAAAAATCTAACGGCGTTAATGTGTTGGACTCAAATGGAAATAAAAATGAAACGTCAGGGGGCGGATGGTAATTTTGAAACTGTAGGGATGCAAGTGGTTAAAATTGGCAAATGTCAGGGATGCAAATGGTAATTTATTCTATTATTTAATTCACATCATTAAATTGTATTTTATTTATAGTAATATAAATTGACATTTAAATTTATATTTACTAATTATATTTGTATAACTAAATACTATTTAAATTAAGTATTATTTTATTTAAATATTTAAGTATATAACTTATATATATCTTTATATTTATAATAACTATAATACTAATACTTTCTAGGGGCATATTGTGAGTTTAATAATTTTAATATTTATTTATATCTTTTATACTAAAAGTGAAAGGATGATAGAATGATAATTTTACATATGGATTAAGACAACCATATGAAAAGTCATGCTTAAATTTAAAAAATTAACCATTTTATTCCATTTATTCCATTTATGCCCTTACAATAAAATATAACATATGATTATTATCACACAAATGCTAAAGAATATACACGTGACCAAATAAAATTGTCATTTACTTTCAGTGCTGTTCATTCATTGCGATTAAGCACTAATACCTCTTCCATTTCCCTTGCCGGTTGTTAACAACTCAATAACAATCAAGATGATAATTTGTGATGACAATTTCTCCAATTTCTCCATTAACTTTCTCCGGTCTATGCAAATCACCACCGAAAGCTGCCTCCGATGATTATAAAACTCTAATCTATATCATAAGACAAACCCCCCCCCCCCAAAAAAATCTAGGTAATAAGTGATTTCTGATCACAAATACCACCTATGCTTTCACTAATTTTGTTGGGATAATATAGTTGTATTAAAGATTTTTGTAATATACGTAATTGTTTTCTTTCATTCAAAATTTTCAATAATTATATTTTGATTTTTTGATTTACATCATAACGCAACAGACGTATCGCCACAACGCGCTAGTATTTCCACTAGCTTTTTATTACAAAGATGGAGATGTATATAGATACTAGAGGGAGTGAAGCAGTCCCCTTAAAAATATAAATTCACCTATCAATGAGTTCAATACCCATTACTTATTTAACCCACCAACCATATACTTCAAGTCACCTTCAATGTTATTTAATGATTCAAAAATCAATCAAACAAACCGACATAGACATACGTACCATAAGGTAGTGTTTGCTTTTACGTGAATATATCTCTTGTAAATTGTTTTAACCTCTTATGCATAAGATGTTGCCAAATCTACTTATATTGAATCAAAAGGTTTGATTTTTTATCCAACAATGTATCGATAGACTATAATTCATCTACATAGTTATTTACACACATATATCAATAGACTAATTTACACACTTTAAATCTATTCATTCATCTATATTCATCTACATAATTGTTTATTATGTGATTAGAAGTCTTTGGTATTAAGAAGTAACATATTATTACACATTTGATGTTGCTAGACATTAAGGTTATTTGTTAGAGCATGAGTAATACTCAACTTCTCAAGGGTTAATGAAGCCCAACCAACATAACACTAGGGGTGTTCAAAGTCGGATATCCAAAATTTTGGATATCCGAAAATTTCGGATAGTAGAAATCACTATCCGTGTCCGAAATTTCGGATATCCGAAATTCGAATATCCAAAATTCATTTTTTATTTTTAATTTTTTTAATTTTTTAGTTTTTTACAATAACTAGACATATGCTATTTAAAAATAATATATAAAAAACCAACTCATATTATAAAAGTCTCAATATACACTAAAAAATCTCAATCTAAATAAAAATATGTCTAAAATTTCAAAAAAAAAAAATTATTTTTAGTTTCGGATAATCGGATATCCGAATATCCGAAACTTTTAAAATCACTATCCGAATCCGAATTTTTGGATATCCGAAAATTTGGATATTTTGGATTCGAATTTTCGGATCGGATTATCGAATTCGGATATTTTTGAGCACCCCTGCATAACAATAAGGGTAACGCTTATGACTACACTTACGCATAAGAGATAACACATATTCTCTTCCCCCTGGGGGGGCTCATCGAACTAAAAAAATGAGTCCCTTTTGAAAATTGCAATCTAAACAAAAGCAATCAAATCAAATTTTTTTGAACAAAAGCAAAAATCAAAGAAAATTTGGTATATCAACTTAAGTCATTGATAGTTGATTTCTTTAAATAAAAAAAGGCCAAACGAAGTCGATCAAATCAATCGGAGAAAAAGGAACTTATGAATAGTCGTTTGCTTTGTGAATTGTGTAACTGTGTTTCTTCAATAACCTATCAAATCATCAAAAATTTCATCGAGACTCAACTATCAAGTGTTATTCCCGCTTCAAAATCTCATTGAGCCATATAATACCAAAACCTACTCTAATATTTTTTTTTTATAAACGAAAGCCTCAAGCTCAATGCATTACATTATACAGCCGGCCATGGGTGGTGCACCACGTCAACTCGTGAACGACCACCGCCTCAACCACCTTGACTCCCTCACAATAGTATAACACAGCCTCATTGGTTAGTGAGTTTGGTAAAAAAATACATATAACCATATGGGCAGTGTTATGATCACACTCACACTAACTAAAAACGTTTTACGAGTTAGTGAATATGACAAATTTGTAATGATTGGTTAATCATTGCCATTAATTATTTGTTATATATAAAGGTATTTTTTATAACTTATATATAACTAAAAAACATAAATAAAATATAAATATTTATAAAAAACACAATTAAAAATACTAAAATCTTATACATTGGAAAGTAAAAAAACCATACAACACTTTAACCATCACAAATCCTCCAACTAGGTGCTATCAAATCCAGTTTAAGGTTGTCAATGTGCTTGTTTATAGTGGATAATTGCATGGTTTTCTTGTCTCTCTCCCTTCTTAATCTCTATAATAATTGGGTGGTCATTTTCATAGTTTTTGTAAACCGCTCACACTTTGTCCTCTAAAATCATATCATATAAAATCACATAAACATATTGCACTCCACATTTCTTTTCAGTCTGAAACACGTGCGAATTAACACCACATGTCTTTTTTATAACATCGAATCCCCGCTTCCTATCCATTCTCATCATTTCCGACAACAAATAACACGAATCGTGACTTGAATCACACACCAACAAAACACTACCGGCCTCGGTACCCGACACTCACTCCCCCACTCACTATGGTATAACATTATAACAGACACCTGATACGGTAACTTTTTTTAACAGCGGTAACAATTTTTGATATAGATGATACTTTGATCCAAGAAAGTGGGACCCAAACAGGGATCCAGATGCAGAGATGGTGATGGCCCACCTTCCGAATCAGATAGTGTCGTTATACGCCTACACACATCACACTCCAACATGGCCTTTCACTCCCCCCATTTGATGCTTTCTCTGCACACACCACCAAACCCTCACAATAATCTATCTAATCTAACCTAGGGTTCCAATTTCAATCTAATTGAACCTAGATCCGTTGCTTCAATCACTTTCATCCGCATCTCTCGATCCACTTTTCACTTCTTTACATCATGTTCACCTTTGCCCCCTTCGGTTCGCATTCCCGATGCTCTTTTTCTTAAGCTGTTGAATCGTCCGTAAGTTTCATTGATTTGTTTGTGCTTTTTGTTTGTTGTGCGATTTAGCTTGATGTTATAATGTTATTGGAATGTTGGATGGATGAACTGGTGAATGAGGTGATTTTTGGAATTGATAGATCTCTTGTTGGTGTTTACGTTTTTGGGATTTTGGTTTCTTTATATGTTTGTAGCAAGTTGAATCGCATGTTTTGCTGCGTATCTTTTAAGCTATTGGACATTTGCTTTGATTGATTGTATTGATGAAGTTGATGGAGTCATTGTGAACAGGATGGTTCTTTTTTCAATGGAAGCTAGTTGTCCACTAGCAAATCCTCTGGTCCCATAAACTTGTTTTTCTCCCATGAACTTTTTAGGTCTTTTGAGATTCACAGAAAGTTGGAAAGATTCAATATCAGTATGTTCAAATCGGAGTAGTAAGTTATAGCAGAAGTATGTTCAATGGTGAATATGGATTTCAAGCATACTCTTACATTAACTCTTCCAGTAATACTCATCTTGCTTTTTTTTATATAGATTGTTGAAAAGGTGGACTGAGTAACTGTTTTATTGATGCAATTACTTGAAAAGATTGAAAAGATTTCGTGTAGTTGAGAAAAACTGATTGGTGAAATGAAGTTGAGAAAGTCATATACTTTCCAATCAATTAAACTTTTGAGCTATGCTTGTATTGTTTTTACATTTTATGACAATTGTAGAAGACAAAGAAGGTGGTCCAACTGATTTGCTTTTCATCTGTTCTACTGCAGGATTCATTCCACTTTCATTTTGCCTCCTAAAAGTTGTAATATTTTTCAACATGGATTCTGGTGCATAACTCTTGGTTGAAGGCTTGGGCATCAGGGCATGTTTGTGTTTTTGTGATTTATCATCAGTTTCGGGTATTCTCAGTGAAGGATTAATACGTGCTTGCACTATATAATCTTCAAACTGAAGAAAATATTATAATAGATGGGTTCACTCTATGGTACCCATGAGATTGTTGAATTGAAAGATGAATCTAATGATAAAGGGAAAAAGGCTAAGGGGTGCAGTAGGTATGTGGAAGATGACATCAATAAGCTGTTTGAAGGTATTAATATCAGAACTTCATTCAACGGTTCAAGCTTCTCTGATGAAACAAATGGGGCAACACCTAGGAAAAACCCCTCAAAGAAGCCAATGAGGATGAGTTTATCATCTTCATCAGGAATCGGGTGTCCGGAGCCTGTTTCTTTAAAACAAGCTTTAAGGGGATTATGCATTTCTCAAGCTTCAGAAATGGCTGCCATGAAAAGATTATCAATGCTTTATAGCAACAGTCCACAGTCAACTCCTCGATTGAATCTTGAAAAGTCAACAAAAGTGTTGGGCTTTTGAAGGAGATTTTACGTACACCAGAATCTGATAGCCAATCTTCAAATGAAGCGATACAGGAGAAGAAGATTATTTCTATTCCTTCACCAATTCAACCTGAAAGTTCATTGGAGTCGGTCAACTCTGAAGTCAATCCAGTAAATAATCGTGACAAGAATAACATTACACCAAGTAAGCCAACCCCTAGGTCACGTTATAAAGGAAAATCAATAAGAACTTCACCTCGTCCTGTCAAGACAGTAATTCGGGCCAAAACCATTGTGAAGAAAAAGTCAAAACAGGAGTCGGCTTCCACTACTGCCCCTTCTAATGCATCTGTTCCAGTGAATTCTCAATTAATATGCCAAAAATGCAGTTGTGCTATAAAGGATGCAAAAAGCAAGCCCATAAAGATTCGCGATCTCCTCTTTCTTCAAGTAGTACAGATAATGGTATGCATAGACAAGTCAACACTTTGACCAGCTATGGTAAAACCATTTCTTTACTACACAGTAAGAACTCAAAATATGGAGATAAAGGAGAATTCACCCAAAGTTCAAATAGCAGCATATGTGAATACAGTAGTAGTACTAGCATTAGTGAAGAAAGAAATCTTAGTGGGTGTATCATCATCAATAGACACACATGTCAAAAGATATGAGATGGCAGGCGATTAATCGTGTGATGCAACAATACGGATATCTTGGATTGAGACATTTCAATCTCTTGAAAAAACTTGGTTGTGGAGATATCGGTACAGTTTATCTTGCTGAATTAGTTGGCACAAATCACCCTTTTGCCATTAAAGTTATGGATAACGAGTTCTTGGAAAGAAGACAAAAGATGCCTAGAGCCCATATGGAAAGGGAGATTTTGAGCGTTTTGGATCACCCATTTTTACCTACTCTTTATGCTCATTTTGTTTCTGAAAATTTATCGTGTTTGGTTATGGAGTATTGTCCTGGTGGCGATTTGCATGTTCTCAGGCAAAAGCAGCCTGCCAGATATTTTCATGAACAAGCAGCACGGTAAGTCAAACTTCTGGTCTCTGTTTGTGCAACTTTTATTTGTAGGTCAAAGTGCACAGAATAAATTAGTTTGAAATTAGTCACCAAAGAGAACTAGCTTACAGATTATGATTGTCACAAAACTGGTAATAGATTATAAGTCAGTCTCTATTTTGGGCCTAATTTAAATATCTTTGTTAAAATCTCAACAAAATGTGAAGTTTGTTTCTATTTCATGCAGTTTTTCTTAAAATAATTTAGGTCTTCTTTCGATTTTTATTGGTCTAGTGTAACAGAAGGCAAAAATATTTGGTTACATGGCATGATAGAGGGTGTCATATTTATTTTCTTTGATTTCTGACCCGCGGGTTTGTATCAACTTCTTTCAACATGCAACATTAGCACTCTAAATCATTAGATGATAAGATTGATGGTTCGTTTAGTAGGCCTGTTTACTTGATATTAATCCATTTCATTGACTGTTTCCTTTAGATGTTTGTTTGTGTATGTGTAATGTCAAACCTAAAGGTTGAAATTTTGACACATTTACTTATGAATGGGTTGAATTTGGTTGTATATAATATTATAATGTCAGACGGATCAAATAAAAAATAATTAGCTAAAGGGAATGGGTAAGCTGTTGAAAGTCATCCAAAGTTTTTATTTAACGCATACAAATACACAACCTCCTAAATCATATTAAAAAAAAGGATTATGATTGTAAACGTATTGTTTTTGTCATCCTAACTCATTGACTATTTAATAAATTTTTTTAGAATGCAGTAAGTTTGTCTGTTTGTGTGCGTCAACTCAACATGGTCGAGCCTGTTTCAACTTGCTAACCAACCCGCCTTTCTTGTGTACTTTAGTTAAACCACTCAGGCTTGTTTATGTCATGCATGCTTTTTTAATTAAAAGTTTATCAATGCTTCTAATGAAACTTGTTTTTTTTGTTCGTTCAACTAACCACTAACTCGATTTCAATATATTTATTTATACAGGTTCTATGTTGCGGAAGTCCTTCTTGCCCTAGAATACTTGCATATGCTTGGAATCATATATCGAGATTTAAAACCTGAAAACATTTTGGTTCGAGAAGATGGTCACATCATGGTCACAGATTTTGACCTTTCACTTCGATGTTCAGTGAACCCAACTCTAGTTCAACCCTCTTCAGGACCCCTTGAGCCACCTAGGATGTCAGGCCCATGTGCAGGTTCGAGCTGCATAGACCCATTCTGCCTCAAACCCACCTGTCAACAAGTCTCATGCTTCAGGTCTAGAATCTTACCCCCAAATCCCAGAAAACAAAACCCAACCTAGCGGCTCTGAATCGTTTATTACCACAGCTTGTGGCTGAGCCAACAGAAGCCCGATCCAACTCGTTTGTCGGGACCCATGAGTATTTAGCTCCTGAAATCATCAAAGGAGAGGGGCATGGGAGTGCAGTTGATTGGTGGACTTTTGGCATTTTTCTTTATGAGCTTTTATACGGGAGGACACCATTTAAAGGGCCCGGTAACGATGAGACATTAGCCAATGTGATTTTGGAAAACCTCAGGTTTCCCGAAACGCCCTTGGTGAGTTTTCAAGCTCGGGACTTGATCAAAGGGTTGCTAGTAAAAGAGCCTGAAAACCGACTGGGGTCAAAAAGAGGGGCAGCTGAAATCAAACAACACCCGTTTTTTGATGGGTTGAATTGGGCTCTGATACGATGTGCATCGCCACCCGAGTTGCCCGAACCATACAATGTCACTGTTTCGAAAGCTGCTTCCTTAGAGAGAGCTAAAAAGTACTTGGATTACAATGGTTCTTCTGAAGGACATCTTGATTTTGAGTTGTTCTAGTAAAAAGGCCCGACCCGTACATTATTCGGAGAAACTGTACAAGTTATTACTAGAGTTTTGAAATCTTTAATCCGGGCGGTTGTATAAGTTATTGCTTTAGATTAAATGGTATTTCAACATATTTGCATGATGAATGTTGATGGTCTCTGGGTCTGATAAAACCAAAAACCCAAACCGCAATCCATGGGACCGAATGTATTCTGTTTGGCTCAGTTTCTCTGAACCGATTCTCTGTTCCAGGACTGAACGGTCTTTTTGGAAAAAGATCGTTTTTTTTCAATTTTGAGCGTTGGGTTATGTTTATATATTGCAATTTTAAATCCTCGAGTTTGTATCTGGTTCATGGTCATGTTTGGGACCTAACTGGTTTAGATCAGTCCGGTGTTGTTTCTGGTTCATTGTGTTCATCAAACGCCTGGACTTGTGGGTTTTTGTCTAGCTTATTTCAAGTAGCCAAAGTTCCAACATTTTCACCAGTCGAGTTTGTATATATTTGACGATGAAAATCGGAGAGAGAGTTGGTTTTGATGGGTAGTATTATTTGTTATAAACCGTCAAAACTGATGCTATTTAGTTGGACGGTGTTTAAAGGTGACACTATGTTGTAACAGAACCATTTAGTAACCAATATGACCGTTTAAAAAACTACCTTTAGCGATAGTTTTCAACAAAAACACGTTCAATATAAACTAGTTCTAATATCTCTTCCTTATTTAACTTAGATGTTTTCCAAGTTTCCATTGCTCATTTCAACAAACAAAAGCTTAATAGATTTTAAATTCTTTAAACATTATTTGAAATTTAGTAAGTTTGATCGGCCTATCACACATATAACACGATTGATGAGACCAAATGACTATAGTTTAGTGGTACCAGGAATTTTATCATTCTCAAGTAGTTGAGAATATGAATTCTTTGATACAAAATCATAGATTTAAGAATAATGTTATATGAACTAGATTTGTCTAAAAAACTCAACTCAGACTAAAGTACTTTAATTTTTTTAAGCATGAACACATATTATTTTATGAGACTTGGTCCGCACCATTTGACACAGACAGACAAACATCAAATGCGACTAGATCAAGACGCAATCTACATGTGATACTTTATTTTCATACCAACTAGTAGGTGACGCCCGCGCTTCGTGGCGGGTTTGAGACCCAGATTTAAACAATTTAGACCAAAGTCCAACCAACCTGTAGCAAATGATGAAGCTACAACAAAACAGGGACCAAATGTTTTAGTCTACAAAAAGTATCAAATGATTGACCAAAGTCCTGCACAGTTATAGCATGAACCAACCAATTACAAAGATGAAATAATTCACAACAGAACATGGACGATGATAACTCTACTGATGTAAGCTGCTGTTTAGCCGGATTTTTTAGTTTTGTTACAACCTGCGGCTTATGCAATTTTTAAGATGTTTTGTTTGTAGTCAAAAGTTGAAAGTTTGTTGTCAAAATAGATGAAGGTCTTCATAGTAAAGAAATGAAACAGCCATGTGTTAAAAAACAAAAGAATTCAGTATATCAAGGAAATGAAACAACAAATCATATACGTATTCTATTATAAAATTAGTAATGCTACAACTTTAATCGTAACAGGCGGGTCGATTAATTAGCAACCCTGTTTATGTCGATTCTTGTGTTATTAAAGGAGTAGCCACCTGGCTTTTCCTAAGGTTAACTTCTTTGATTGATATATTGTATAAATGTTACATTCGGTCTTTCAGAAACATCTTCGGGCAAACCTACTAAAAAGGATTTAACATGGGCTGCAATCCATTCATAAAAATGTATTAAAAGTTCAGAGCTAACAAAAAAGATCAGATAATGATTAAACATTTCTTCTGTTGTTTTATTATTGTTACTAATTGATCATCATTAAAGCAAATCCAAAAAGTGAAAGAAAGTATGTTGATGTATGTAAGAATCGCGAACACAACTGATATGACTCCGAGATTGAGGGCGGGACTACTTTGATACAACGGATACAGACTTAGTTCAATCAATCAACTTAATTTTAATTGGAGCATTTTAACCGAAATAAACCATGAGATCCTTTTCAAGAGTACAGGTGCAAGGAGAGTAAGACTTGTACCAGTCATCTAGCCTGCCACCCATAACCATAAGCCTCCTTAATAGTCACTGATTTAATAATTTATGCATTCAATTGTATCTTAATCTGCCAAGAATACAATTTGCAGTTAGCCACTTGCAATTCAATTCCTAAACTGATATAAGATCATTGGATCCGTACAATTAAAACCAAAGAAACCACATACGGACCTAACCCACACCTACTAGAATCAAAATAAAGAAACCCAATTAAAAACAACTTAGTTTAATAAAACAGCCTCTACAATCGATCGAAGCATCAAAGTCCATGAAAATCTTTGGCGTGGAGAATCACTACCAAAAGAACAATAGTATATCACAACCCTGTGCCTGTTTTACAAAAACAACATCATTATCTGCAGTGGCGGAGCTTGAACCACACCATAGAGGGCCGGGGCGAACCCTATATATATGAAAAATTTTACACTATCGGACCGAAAATTTACACTATCGAGCCGAAAATTTACACTACTGATGAAAAAAAGAGAGGGGGCGGGTGCCCCCCTGGCATCTATCAAGCTTCGCCATTGATTATCTGGTTCAAATTAACATCTTACAAAGTATATCATATTAAATAATAATGATGAATTCGGGCGCATTGCACGGTAAACTATGAAATGTTGCCGTTAGCAATAGGGTTTCGTGTTAAATTTCCAACTAAATATTTTCCAATATTCAATCAAAATCAAGTAAATACATTCAAGCAATCTTGTTCTTGGATACATATGCCCTTGCCCAGTAACATGAATAATAAAATAAAAAAATGTGAATATTTCAATGGTTCCAACAACAACTACCTGCACACCTCAGTCTCGTAGGGCACCTCGTTTATTTGCATCTTTAATATTTGGTACCATTTGTGACGCAACCTTTTGCCAGCATCCATTATGTAGCTACACAACCTACACTTGTCAATTTTGCCATTACCATACAAATGTATTGAATTCCCATGAAACGATTATAGGGATAGCAAGCTATAATGACAATTTCCTTAATTTTATGGACACTTGACTGTGATAAATGAAGATTATCCGGGAAAAAGCAAACCGACTCTTCAAGAAGTCAAGGTTTTCTGTAACTACAACTTTCTCTCGCTAAAATTAGAATAGGTTTTGAGATCTTTTAGCTATGACTGTGATAAATGAAATGTTGACTTTGGGTGAAAGAATCTTCAATGTTGTCACCGGAACTAGAGCCGTAACGAACCAAACGAATACGAATAAGGTTTTGTTTATGTTTGTTCATTAAGAAATAAACTTGTTATTGAACTGTTCACGAACACTTATCGAACAGATTTTTTTGTTCGTGTTCGTTCATTAAAAAAATAAACATGTTCAGGAACTTTTCACAAACACTTACCGAACCAAACGAACACAAACAAGATCAAATGATAACAAACAAATGTTCACGAACACGACGAACACAAAAAAGTCTATGAACACAAACGAATATAAATGATCACATATTTATTTTAGAAAAAATCAGCATTTTCATCACAAATTTACCAAAATAAATAAACACGTAATATAATATCCAAAAACATTTGACATAATTGTCATAAAAATAACTAATACAAAAATTAAGAACATAATCGAACACATTAACAAACATAAACGAACACATTATCGAGCGTTCACAAACGGACATTAACGAACATAAATGAACGAACACGGGTTGTGTTCATGTTCGTTCGTTTAACTAAACGAACAAAATTTCCTTGTTCGTGTTCGTTCGTTTACTAAACAAACTTCCCGCCGAACAATTCACGAACTGTTCGCTGAACGTTCATTCGTTTGAAGCCCTAACCGGAACTGATGAGTCTCACTGCATTTCCCATCCCTCTCTCTATCGTCTCTTTCTCATCTCATCTTTCGTTCCCGTCACCGGAAAACCAACAATCAAGAAAAAAACCAAACGAATGGGTTAGTAGGATTGTTACCTCCACGGCGACAGAATAGATCGTCGTGTTCACCTTCTTCCCGTTGTATCGTTTTAACTATAGATATGCAAATCTGCATTCATTGTTCCAATACAGGTCTCTCTCTCTTTTATTTTATTCAGAAGTCTACACGTATGAAACACTTACAGCGGCAAACTGAGAAGTCTACACGTACCCTTACGCTCGTTGTATTTGTACCGATAGCCTCACCATTAGTACCAAAACCAACAACCATGGATTTACAATCCAACGGCTCAAAACTAAAAGATTCCTATTCATTCAGTTGTGTTTTAAACTATAGTGTAATGTAATATAACGTAATGCAACGGCTATCATGTGATTAACTCCGGTTTTAATAATCAATCAATCTCAAACAACTCTAAAACCAAAACCAAAATAGCCTTATAGCTTTGTTCGTTAACAAGATCATCGTCGTTCGTTTCTACTTGACGGAACAACGATCACTGTATCTCCGTCGCTACATTCTCTCATCTGCTTTCGGATAACTTATCTCCCTTTTCTGATCGCAGGTAACACTAAATCTTTCCAATACTTTGTAAAAACTTCAAAATCGCTGATTTTTTCAACTTCTATTGATTAATAAGTTATCCCTGATGTTTTTAAATCAGAATCTACCTACTTCAATTTCAACTTTTTTGGTTGCTTCTTACTTGTTAAGCTTAATTTGAAGCTAAATGCTGAAAAGTGGTGAAAACCCTAATTTCGAATCTGGAAACAATTGATTGAGTTTAGTTTTTACCCCCGATATGATGAATTGTTTAGGTTATACAGATTATATAGTTGTTAACTTGGCAATTGTGGTATTCTTGCTTGTTATGCTCAATTTGAAGTTAAACGCTGAAAACCCTAATTTTGAATCTTGAAACACTTGATTGATGTTAGGTTTTACCCCGGAATGCTAAGTTGTTTAGGTACTATAGATTATATAGTTGTTAATTATGATATTCTTACTTGTTACGTTAAATTTGAAGTTAAATGCTGAAAGCCCTAATTTTGAATCTGGAAACACTTGATTGATTTTAGTTTTTTACCCCGGAATGCTAACTTGTTTAGGTAATACGGATTATATTGTTGTTAATTCTTATATTCTTACATGTTACGTTGAATTTGAAGTTAAATGCTGAAACCCTAATTTTGAATCTTGAAACACTTGATTGATTTTAGTTTTACCCGGAATGCTAAATTGTTTAGGAAATACAGATTACATAGTTTATTAGAGTATCTGATTGTTGCAGTCAGAAACATGCCTAAGGTGAAGACGAATCGGGTTAAATACCCGGAGGGCTGGGAACTTGTGGAGCCAACGCTTAATGAATTACAGGCAAAGAGAGAGAAGGTTTGGATTATCCTGTAAAAACTCGATTTTTATTTTTTGTGTCACATTAACAATGTTTTTATGATGAAACGATATTTGGAATCAAATGATACAGTTTTACAATGAATTGGGTAATTATGTTTTTCTCTGTTCTTGATGAACAGCTGAGAACGATCCACATGATGGGAAGAGAAATGTGAGGCCCTATGGCCAATCTTCAAGATTGCACACCAGAAAAGTCGTTACATCTTCGATCTATATGATCGTAGGAAAGAAATTTCTGCTGAACTGTATGAGTTTTGCTTGGATCAAGGGTATGCTGACCGGAATCTTATAGCCAAATGGAAGAAGGCAAGTTAATGTGTTTTTGTATTTAGATTAATATTATAATGTGTTATATTTTGCTGAGAGGTTATTATTAGAACTTACAGATAATCACATGACCAAATTAGGGAAGTAAACAGCCTAAGCTAGGAGATATATCAAAGTGATTGTGGTATCTAGTAGTTCAGTAACCTAATACAATGTTATTTATGTAACGACAATGGACCACAAGGTGTTCTTGAATGAATCAAGCAGTGAGGTGGCAGTATTGGTCCATTTACTTATGATTGGAGCGATATGAGTTACATTTCGTCTTTCTAATAGGAGACACTTGTTAAATAAAAAAGCAAGCTTTATAGGAAAGAGGTCAAACTGATTCGGGTGTTTATTTTCAAAACACAAAACCTCTTATAATTGTTGAAAAACCTTATTGATCTCACTGAATTACACATAAGTTTAGGGGTTTTATAATCAAGAACTAAAGTCCAGTGACTTGTCTGCGAATTCAGCAAGTGTATAAGGTTTTGATCTGACATTCATCCAAATTTTACTCTAAATATCATCTTATTATTGAACTAATGTAATCATATTTGGACACTCATAGTTCTATAAAAAAATAAAAGTATTAAACAACAAGAGTTTCAAGTCAAACTGACCTGACCTGTACATAAATGCCTGTTTTTACTATTTACCCTTTACCAACCTCCCATATTCTTATCATGAACTCCGTGTGTGTTAATTAGCATACATTTTAGCCTGCAATGTGTTCTCATTGTCGAATATTGAATTTCAGCCTGGGTATGAACGACTTTGCTGTCTAAGATGCATTCAACCACGTGATCACAACTTCCAAACAACATGTGTTTGTAGAGTGCCCAAACATCTCAGGGAAGAAAAGATGATAGAGTGTGTGCATTGTGGTTGCAAGGGATGTGCAAGCGGAGATTGATTCATTATCCTGTATTCATGTAACAAACCGAATGTTTTTAGGTACTTTTATGGCTCTTTGTTTTTATATTTGCTTTTATTCATACTGTTGATAATTTGAAGATCGAGGTGGTGATGTCGCAGTCTTTGCTTAATCTTAATGTGGCTTCAGATTTTGATTTGCAGGAGGTTATTGAATTGATCTAGTTAGAATTTGTTATTGTCTTTTCAAATTGTTTGTTATGAACAAACTTACTTTACCCGTCCCCTCTCGTTTTTCGTCGTGCCCCCTTTTTTTCATCACTAGTGTTAATTTTGGCCCGTTAGTTTAAATTTATTTTTATATATTGAGTCCGCCCTTTCTAGCAACAAAATCGACCCTCTCGTGCGGCTGAACCCACATAGATGGATAGTGATGTGTTGCCATATCATTAAATGAATCACATGTAGACTAATGATACTTGTTCAAATGACACTAAAAGGGTATAACACAACTAGGTTCCAACAATCTAGGTATCAAGTAATTAGATAACCATTAGTTAATCTATATTAGTTAGTAATTAACTAGCTAGATTGATACGTAATTGGTTAATTGTAAAATTACTTTCAACTAAATGAATAAATTGTCACGAAGATGACTCGTATGATATTCAATCACAAAAACTCAACAATCAACTGATAAAACAAGCACAACTAATCTGATAGAACTATACAAAATAAATGACTTGAAAACAAAAACAAGTGCATACAAACAAGAACTACAGACCCATACATTGAGATCTTTGAGAGAACACGGGAGTGAAAACCAGAGTAAAAAGATACAATGATCAAATCATGTAGAATCCAACTTGAAGATTAGTTAATGAACTCTCACATCCTCTCCTTTGTACCCCTCTTTTATTTTCTTTCATATGGAACATGAGATACATAAGCCCATTGATCTAACCCGATAAGCCCATTGGCCCATTGATATAAGCCCATAAGCCCATTGGTCCATTGATCTAGCGTATTGCATCAGCCCACATTAGCTCATTGCTATTGGGTGCTACAAACCTAAGTTATCTCAACAGGAACCTAATGTCCATCATAAAACAAATAAAATATCAATAACTACAAATATAAGACAATTATATAATAAATATGTTTGATTTGAATTAAAAGACTTATATATTTCAACACAAATCAATATTTACTATCGCTACATAATATTAATAATGATTGTTAATTTGTACCGTTTAGTTTATTATTATAGTACATAATAAATAAATAGAAAACTACTCATGGCGCGACTTATGTTTAACAATATTAAACGAATTTTGGATATTGTTGTTTGACGTGCAACCATTAAAACATTTTATATATTAATAGCCATAATGATATACATATATATATATTGTACTTTGAGCACAGATCCAACAAATGAAATGTGTAGGGATTCTAAAAAATCTGGACTCGACGGAAATACCTGAAACCCAAAACATTCGGATGTGTATTATGACAGGTATTCGGCTACGTGACAGGGTATGGTTTTAGTTTTAAAAATATTCGCATATGAGACATGTATGGGATAGAGTGATGCCCAACCCTATTGCCCAAAACTATATATGTTTTAACTCAGAATCATATACACTAAAATATTTAATTTTAGTTTTTTCTCGTTCTTTGTCGAGTAATAGTCCACTCTAGTAGCTTTATTACATGGAAATTTAATTCTCTTGGGTTTCTCGTGTAACTTGTGACCCTATGATTGTATAGATTAATAATGAATAATGGTGCTTTAAAATCGCTTGCGAGCATATTCACACGCTTAAAAGACCATATGAATCAGTATATAGGTTAAGACATCATCCCTTACGGTTTATGAGGAATTGGAACTTGTGATGACAATAATAGATTACTATGAAGAATCAAGTACTTATAGTTTATTAATCCTTCTCAGAACACTTTAATGATCTAGGGGTAAAAGGATGATTTGATTCGTTGTCGGTTTGACATGTTTATTATATTTAAGCTTGTTTTCTTTGAAAACTTGTTGTAGGTTGAATCATAAATCTAGTAGTACTTGTATATTTATTAATCATAATTTCAACGCATTCTTGAGACAAATGAAGAAATATCAACTAAACCATTTTTTTCTAAACATGATCACATGAAAACTTTTAACAATACCAATGGCATTCACAACTTGTTGCATCTGCGCATTCTCCCCAAGCGCCCTTCCCGTGCAAATCGGTACACACCTTATGACACCGTCCTTTATTACAATTACCATTGGGCAATTCAGCAAGTTCACTACATTCCGGACGATTTAAGCCCACCTTGCTCTCGCCGCCTTCATTATTAATCTCAGCACCTAAGACAACGAATAATAGCATTACAAAATCCAAAAATCATATATGTTAAAAACATATAATAATATGAAATTAATCTACAAAAAGTTTTTATATATCTATATAATTACAAACACAATATAAACTTACGTGATTGTGATGATGCAGTGATAACTAGTAAAAGAGTTATAAGGGTTCTAATAATAAGAGCCATCCCTCGTGTTTTGTTTCTTTTTGTTCAAGTTTAGTGACTAACAATGAATTGAAAAGTTGCTTACAAAGTTGTGCTTTTATAGGATGGTTTAGACTAATAGCATTAAATAATTACTATATATATATATTACGTTTATGCCTTTATAATTAAATGGGATGATTAAATAGTATGATTCAGTTTTAGTATTAAAAATTATCTAATTAAATAGTATGATTCAGTTTTAATTTTGATATCAAATGTTATATACTTATATATTACGTTTTGATCTTTATAATTAAATAGTATGATTCAGTTTTATTTACAAAAAATATACTTGAAGTTATGGTTATAGAAAATATCTAGTTTAACGTAATGCATATAACATCAAATCTGTCTTCTATGTCTATAATCATAGCCAATATATCATCCCTTTTCCGTATATATGATACAAATACCGTATTCTTTATTTTTTGAATGGTATTTTAGATAAAATCTCAATTATCTTATAGTACCTTATGATTTCACGAATCTAATTTGAACTTGAAATTAGATCTCAATGCAAAAACGAATTTTAACCCTTAGGAAATTTTCAACAATATCATAATCTCACCATAATTACTTCTTTGTTAATTTAAAGTAATTATATAAATAACTAGTTTTAGTTACCCAGTGTATTACACGGAAATGTGAAGAGTTAATTATTAAATAACATAAAAATAAAACTAAAATCAAGTGTGTTATATATTAAATAAGACATAACAACTTTTGATTATAAGGTCATAAATGAGCAAAAACATCATTGTAAACTACATTTGTAGTAACATTAGTAGGTTTACACTTATTATCTAAAGCTAAAAGCTTCGATCCATCTTTACTCTTAACTTGTGACAAGATGCCATAAAGCTGATCATGCGTATTGATAGGCTCTTTCAAGTATAAACCGACACTTGACAGATATTAATCTTGACTTTTGTTTATTGTTATAGCGAAATATACAGTCAATTTTGAATTATTTTGACCCTGTAATCAAATATAGAGATATAGTATTGAATCGGGTTGGGTCGGGCTATAAATGTTCATAATATCTCTGATTAGTTGTTGATTATTATTTATTTAATACTAACTTTAATAAACCCGTGTATTATACGGGTTGAAAAAATAAAATATTAAATATAATAAAATTTTGTGAAGTATAAAATGATAATCTAAACTAAGATATGATTAAAATTACATATGAATAATAACTATAAGTAATAAAATAACGATATCAACTTTTAAACTTTTGTTTTTAAACTTTCTGTCCAAAAAAAGTTAAATATCTTTTTTCAAAACAAACCGTATTAAAAATGTTATTTTTAAATTTTTTTATTATAACTCCAAATTTTATCTATTTTTAGTTTATAAAAAAATTACTTTTTAAAAATACCAATTTTAAAATGTTTTATATTTTAAAAAAAGTTAGATGTTTTAAAAAAAAATTAATTGTATAAAAAATATTTTCTAAAACTAACATTAATAATAAACATCTTAATTTATTAAAAAATTTAATCTAAAAAATAATTAAAATTATTTAATATTTCTTAATTTAGGTAATTATTTAAGAGGATAGAGAAGCGGGAAAAATAAACTTAGAGGGCATAAAAAATGTCAAGTGTCCCTTTAAATTAATCTTTTAGTATTATACTATGTTAGAACCCATGTATTAAATGGGTGAACTAAATCTAATTTTTTGAAGTCGTTAGTTTTAAATTGTGTATATTATATTATCAACCATTAGTAAATAAGAGTAATAAATATCTAAGAAATTGTAAATGACAAATAATAAAGAATAAAAATTATAAAATTATATTTTAAAATATGATATAATTGAAATCTTATAGTTTAGTATATCTTAATAAATTATTAGCATAAGAAGATTTATATTTCAGATATATAATTATTTAGTTTATTTACTTAAAACCCTTATCTTTTAATATCTTATAGGAACTTATCAATAACTAAGATAATTATTTACCAGTTATTAAATTACTCTAACAAAATCAAACAAATAATTTAAAATTAATAATAGAAATCTTTAAGGCATTTGATTGTATAGAGAAATAAGAAATATTATTAATCTATAATGAAAGAAAGAAATATAGAAAAGAAAATGAGAAGTTAATATAAGGAAAGAAGAGTGTGATATTAGTAAGTCTTCAAAATCATTAATTAATATGTGTATATGGGTTTAGGCAGGAAAACCAACCTTAAAATGTATAGAATCGTACCATGTGTCCATAAAAACCTTGGTTTATTAGAATAGATAGATATAGATATAGATGTTTTAAAAATTCACAAGTCCAGAAGAAACAATATCATAATCTCACCATAATAATGATATGTTGTATAATTACCTATTTATTTTAAGAATCATTTCTATTAATAACTGAGGTTAGTTTTGTTCATGCTATTTTTAAAGTATAAATTAAAGAAGACATTTACTTTTGGAGATTTGGATAAAAGTTTTAATATAAAAATATTTTTTATATATTAATAGATTAAAATACCAGTAAATATAAAACATAAAACAAATTAAACTATATCTTTGACATATATAATATATATATATATATATATATATATATATATATATATATATATATATATATATATATATATATATATATATATATATAAAAGAGTAACAAGATTGACACATGACACTTTTTACACATTCTTTACTTTTTATTTCCAGCCTAAACCCTTTCCTCAATTCTAAGCAATTAAATTACCAAATTCTATTAAACTCTTTTTCACCCCTTTTAGACAACTAGTAAATAGTTCGCTTTAATTTTTATCTATATATATGAAATGTACATACTATATTTTACAGTCAGGAAATATCCAATTCTAAAGTCAATCATATATTTACATAATCAACAATCTAATATTTATTATAATTTGTTCTTTTAATCATATCATTGTAACCGAAAGTACTCAAATAAAGTTTTTGTTAAAAAACTTGTTTTAGAATATAAGGCCGGAGGGAGGGGGCGCCCACGCCGGATGACCGCGGTGGAGGTCGGTGCCGCAGTGCAACACCACAGCCGGTCCCTCAAACCGAGCCACATCCCCCTTCACCCCATCCTTTGTGACCGTTCAACGGTCAAAAATGTAACCGTTAGCCACCCCCACCCCCACCAATGGCTATATGCCATTTGAAAAAAAAAATTTACACTATAAATACTAACTAATAACTTAAATTTTTTACACACCAACAATTTAGTTATCAAGTGATTAAATAACCATTAGTGTAGTTAATCTATATTAGTTAGTAATTAACTAGCTAATTAAATGGTTAATTGTAAAATTATTTTCAACTAAATGAATAAATCAATATTTATTATGCCTACATGTTTTTAATAATGATTATTAATTTATATTGTTTAACTTAATATTAGGCTAAATAATAAAATAGAAAACTAGTCTTGATGCGACTAATGTTTAACAATATTAAACGAATGTTGGATAATGTTGTTAATTTAATGATTGACCTTTAAAACATTTTATATTAATAGCCATAATGATATATATTGTACCTAAAACTCATAGATCCAACATAATTAGACGTGTAGGGACTGTAAAAAACCTAAACCCGAAATACTTGAAACTCAAGACATTCGGTGTGTATTAGGACGAGTATATATTTGGCTATGTGACTGGGTATGATATTAGTTTTAAAAATATTCGCATATGAGATGGGTATGGAATTAAGTGATGCCCAACCTTATTACCCAAAACTATATATGTTTTAACCCGAACCATATACGTGGAAATTTTTAACTTTTCTTGACCTTTGCCGAGTAATAGTTCACTCTAGTAGCTTTATTACGTGGAAAAGTAACCCTCTCTTTAGTTTGTCGTGTAACTTGTGACCTTATGATTGTATAGATTAATGATAATGAAGAATGGTGTTTCAAAATCGCTTGAAGCATATTCACACACTTAATCTACCATATGAATCGGTATATAGGTCAATACGTCATCCCTTGGGGTTTATGAGGAATTATGAACTTGTGATGACAATATTAGATGACTTTGAAGAATCAACTGCACTTGTAGTTTGTTAATCCTTGTCAAAACACTTCAATAATCTAGGGGTTAAAGGATGATTTGATTCGTTATAGGTTTAACATGTTATTATATTAGAGCTTGTTTTCTTTAAAACTTGGTGGAGGTTGAATAGGGCCTTAATTACGTAATAACTTTTTTACTAAAAACCAACTATTATTACACCTTACAACACACCAAATCATTTCCCGCCATTTGAAATATAGAGGTGCCTAGGTCTATGTCATATGGCTCAATTGTGGCAATGCGTACTTAGTATATTATATATAAAATAAAATAATATTAATTATCAAGTGAATCATGCATAGGGGTGTGGTAATTTATACTTATCAAGTGCTTTGTGCATAAGAGTGTTGTATTATATGCTTAGTAGGTTGTATTCATTTTTCGTTTTCTTTTAAATCTTTAACGTTTTCTTATTTTAACTTAAAACTTTTACATATTTTACAATTTAGCCCAGTATTTTTTTACTTTCAACTTTGATCCCAATTACTTTACATTTTACAAAAATTTTATATTATGTTTCAATCTAAATTTTACGAGTTAATACGACACAGTGTGCGTAATAGTCCGTCGCAACGTGTTGGTCCAAGATAGCTTACTTATTATTTTATATGTTTTACGTTTCGCCTGCATGGGTAAAAGTGTTTACGTCTACTTTTCGTTCGGTTTTATTTTTTCGTTTTATACGTTTCGCTTGCGTAGTTTAACGTATTAACTTCTACTTTTCTTTTGGTTTTATTTTTTCATTTTTATACGTTTCGCCTGCGTGGTTTAATGTTTTAACGTCCACTTTTCGTTCTGTTTTATTTTTTTGTTTTTTAAAACGAGTTTTTTCAATGTCGTGAGTCACTGGCGATAGTGTGTCATTGGCGCTACTTGATATGGTTTTACGCCCCCTGCAACATGAGGGCCTTAATACTAGTTTTACATGAATATGAATACATTACATGAATATGAATATATAAGTCATGTTTAAATTTACCAATTTCCATCCCTCAATCCGAAATCACTAACATACTCGGTAACTTTTAACATATTTTAGTTGGTAGCATACTCGATTGACATGTGTAATTTCATAAACTATTTCACTTGGGAAAATCAATGTGTAGTCCATTTACGAGACTTTTGTGACTACGTACAAATTCAAGCAATGTGTATACTATGTGATCATATTACGCTTTTTTCTTTTAATAAACTTCGACTACGTTCACAAATGTTGATAAGAGACCAGAGTGATCAAATCACAAATCTAGTAGTACTTGTATATTTATTGATCATAATTTGAACGCATTCTAGAGACAAATGAAGAAATATCGACTAAATCATTTTTTTCTTAAACATGATCACGTGAAAACTTTTAACAATACCAATGACATTCACAACTTGTTGCATCTGCGCATTCTCCCCAAGCACCATTCCCGTGCAAATCGGTACACAACTTATGACACCGTCCTTTATTACAATCACTATTGGGCATTTCAGCAAGTTCAGTACATTCCGGACGATTTAAGCCCACCTTGCTCTCGCCGCCTTCATTATTAATCTTAGCACCTAAGACAACGAATAATAGCATTACAAAATACAAATCCGAAAATCATATATGTTAAAATAACATATAATAAAATGAAATTAATCTACAAAAAGTTTATATCTATATATATAAACACACACACAATATAAACTTACGTGATTGTGATGATGCCATGATAACTAGCAAAAGAGTTATAAGTGTTCTAATAATAAGAGCCATCGCTTGTGTCTTTGTTGCTTTATGTTCAAGTTTAGTGACTAACAATGAATTGAAAAGTTGTTTACAAAGTTGTGCTTTTATAGGATGGTTTAGACTAATAGCATTAAATAATTACTTTATATATTACGTTCAGGTCTTTATAATTAAATAAGATGATTAAATAGTATGATTCTGTTTTTAGTTTTAAAGATATCTAATTAAATAGTATGATTCAGTTTGGTTTTTAAAAAATATAAAATTAATTAGTATGATTCAGTTTTATTTTCAATAAATATGGTTGAAGTTATGGTTATAGTAAATATCTAGTTTAATCTTTCTACTAAAATAAATTTTTCTACTCTAATAAAAAGGTAAATGTGGATGACACATGTTAGCATCACATTCATTTTAATAAAACTTTTATTGCTTCTCTCTGCTATTAAATAACTACATTAATTACTAATAATATTATTTATTTATTTTATATTATAATTAGTTTTTTAATAAATTAAGAAAGAGATTTTTTTTATTAATGTTATTTCTATAGAAATAGTTTTTTATAAAAAGAATTTTTTTCTAAAAAATCAAACTATTTTTACGTAATATTTTAAAATTGGTTTTTTAAAGTAAATTTTTTTATAAAAAATAAATAGTAAGGAAATTTTTAAAAATTTAAAAATTTTAAAACTTTATTTTGAAACAAAATGTTTAATTTATTTAAAAAAAACAAATAAATTTAAAAAGTTCATATTATTGTTTTATTACTTATATTTATTACTCATGCGTAATTCCAATCATATCATGTCTACTCATGCGTAATTCCAATCATATCATGTCGTAGTATATTCTATTTAATATTTTATTTATTCAACCGGGTTTACTAAAGATAGTGTAATATATAAACACCAAATCATTGTCTTCTATGTCTATAAACATAGCCAATATACAATTCTTTTTCCGTATATATGATACAAATATTGTATATTCTATTTGATAAATCTTCTTAGATGGTATTTGAGTTAAATGAATCTTATTATCTTATAGCATCTTAAGATTTCACGAACCTAAATTGAAATGGAATTTTAGTTAAAATTAAATCTCAAGGCAAAAACAAATTCTAATCCTTATGAAATATTCAACAATATCATAGTCTCACCATAATTACCTCCTCTTTTATTTAACGTAATTATATAAGTAAATAAAGTTTCAAAAATTCACAAGTCCAGAAGAAACAATATCTTAATCTCACCATAAAAATAATATTTTGTATAATTACCTATATATTGTAAGAATCATTTCTTTTATTATAAGAATCTTTTCTTGTTACTGAGATTATTTTTGTTCATACTAATTTTACAGTATAAATTGAAAACGAAATTTACTTTTGGAGATATGGATAGAAGTTTTTAATATACAAATCTCTTTTATATAAATAGATTGAAATACTAGTAAAAATCTATACTAATAAATCAAAATCGTTGAAAGTCATATGATATTTTTGTAGGATGTCCATCTGGGCTATTCTTAGGATTTGAAAACGTTCTAACTATTCCGCTTCATTGTTTTAAGATCTCAAAAGCTATGCACAAAACACAACGTTTTGCTACTCATCATATATTTGACAATGGGGATTTGTTGGAAGTCAAACTGCTTGCAAAATGGGTTCTTCATAAATGGAGTTATCTCAAGCTTTCTTGCTCCTACATGGATGGAGTACTCAAGTTTTTATGTTCTCATCAAATATATGATAATGGTTTTCGACTTTCGTGATATAGGTTATCATTCTTGGTTGATATTTATTAATACTTATCATGTATATTGTATGTTATTTATACATATGAATCGAAATGAGTGTTTCAAGCTGTTCACATTGTATTATCACACGACATTAGTTGCATTAATGCACAACAAACACTTTGGTTGCATTAATGCATAATTAGCAATATACATATACAATAATGCATATACAAGAACTTGATTTCTAATTTATTTAACGGTGAGTTACACTTCTAGTTACTTACATTTAGAAAATGGTAAGGTTGGTGGTTCAAACTTCATGGTATAATATGTTATTAATGTAATATGTTGCGCACGAAAATAATATTTGAGGCGAAAAGTTATTTTTGGTCGAAAAATAACAATAGAAGCGAAAGAAAAATAATATTTGAGGCAATATATTATTTGGGTGAAATACGTTATTAGGATGAAAACTTTGTTTCGTCCTTGATGAAAAACTTTTATTCCTTAGTCCAGACGAAAGACGTTGGCCGGATGAAAAGGTTTGCATGTAGACTTACACTCATGGAGTCATGGGACTATGAGTAGATGATTTAGCTTTCATTTGTAAATTCGTGATTAAATTATGAGTGCATATAAATGAAAAGAGTTTGTTTGAGTTTGAATGATGTAATTTCATCATCTGTCTTGATTAATCTCTCATGACTTTCATCTTGGATCAAATTCTATCAAAGCACCTGGATTTTAAGATCTAACAATTTCGAAAGTGGTATTAGAGCCATGGTTGTTGAATTTAAGTTGGTTCTGATGCAAAGTCAAGAATATCACCATTAGTGACGTTAATTTTGAAGATCATTTTGATCAAATTCAGTTGTTATGGTGTTTTGATTGCAATATTGAACCAGATTATATGTTCAAACATCATCAATGATCAGAGTTGTACTTGAAGATTTATGTGTCTGTTTGACCTTCTGAACGTCAAAGTTAAACCAAAATTCACTGTGTATATTTGTTCTCAGCATGAAATTACAAATATTTATGGATTTGAGTTATAAAAAAAAGAAGAGAGAAAGAATGCCTGCTCTACTGTTGCTAACAAGAAGTGTAGGAATCAAGTCAAGAATCACAACAATCATACAATGTTCATCATCCTTTCAACCATCTAACAATCACAACTTACATTTGATTTACATAAATCAGATGATGAGATGAATAAACAAGCTGAAAGAGACGAAATACATTTAGGTCAGGAAAACACATTCAAAACCGAAGAAAGCGTTTTAAAAAAAAATTCATTCAAGATCTAAACGAAAAAATTGTGTACCCAGTCCAAAAAATATCTAGTCGAAATATCTAAATCCAACTTTGTCAAAAAAATATAATCTCCTTGAACTTGCTGAGTAAATTAAAAAATAAAAAATAAAAATTAAATAAAAAAAAGCTGATGAGGTTAGCGACTGAAGTATAAAAATTGCCTTAATTTGTTTTTAAAATGCCGTTGATGTCAATACAAGATGGGCCGCAAGTTTCTATGTTGTTGGGCTCATGGAATTAAAAGACTTGGGCTGCAGATTTGAAGATTAATGGGTTGCAAATTTGCAATTAGATTAGTAGAATTAAGTGGGCCAATGAAAGTATGAAAGTGAAACTACATATGGACATGGGTGTGGGTCTGTGGGGCTGCGACTTTTAATTTGAAGACATTAGGCCTAGGGAGTTTGTTTGTTATTTTGTTTAAAATCGATGAAACGAAAATAATTAAAAAAAGAAGTGATTTTAATTCGCATGTAAGGTTAACTGTTACATGCAAGTATGTAAGTCAAATTACTTTTAAAGTTCAGTTTTACAGTTTGAATGTTAGAAATTCTAGTTATGTTCCTTTGCAATTATGGCTCGTTTGAATATTATTTGTTTGAAAATATAGCGAAAGAAATATAATATTTGAGGCAAAAAATACTTTTTGGGCAAAATATAATATTCGGAATTTGACAAGTAAACTGATGGTTAATTTCTCATCTTTCTTTTACCTTCTTCCTTCGTAACTGATGTTGCAAATTTCAAGAAACAACTTTCTAGCCATTATGTGTTGATTTGTAGTGACATTAGTAGTTCTCAATCAGATATATCTTGAAACAAAACCAAATGAGTGTAATGATTGAATGTACGAGTGAATGCATTACTTGTAGTTTTTGTTTGCGATCTGGTCATTATCATACTTTGAGTAAAAGAGGAATTGATTGAACGTACTAATGAATGTATTATTTGTAGTTCTTGTTAGCGATCTGGGATTTCTTTTAAAATTGTAGTCGGTAATCCTACCCTATGCACATATCATACTTTTTTATCGGGTAAAAGAGGAACAGAAGAACTCATATAGCTCTAACTAGAATGTCGACCCCCCCCCCCCCCCGATCTAATTGAGATTTTAAATGTTTAATTTGTAATACTAATTTTACCCTTATAATGAACAATAACTAGTCTTTAAAATTGAAGAAAATTGCTACTTGGTCACTTTCCTTGATTTAACAATGGTTTAGAATGATTCTTCTGTTCTTCAACAATTATTTTATTTTTTGATGAAATGTTGTACTATAAATATTGAAGATTGTATATATTTTTTTGCTTTTTTATTTCTTTTAATCTTTTAATTTAATTTTACTCAATAGTTTTATATCTTTTATAATTTAACCATTATAATTTTTCAGTTTCAACTTTGATCCTTATACTTTTCATCTTTTATAAAATTTTCATTTTACATGTCGGTCTAAATTTTGAGAGTCGACACGTCATAACGTGCGCGTGTGTTTCAACGTGGTTACGCCTATTTTTTCCCGTTTAAAGGTCCCGTCGCAACATGTGGGTCCTAAATCGACTTAGTTATTGTTTCCAATGTTTTACATTTCACGTGTGTTGTTCAACATTTTTACGTTTACTTTCCGTTTGGTTTTAAATTATCGTTTTTATTTGTTTTTTAATACGAGATTTTCGGGTGTTGATGGTCCCTGACGGTGGTGAGACAGTTTTTCCAGTGTTGGTATTCACTAAAGATATAATGACATTGGTGCTATATGACATGATTTTTCGTCCCCTCACTGCAATGTGGAGGTCTTAATACTACTTGAATTTATTTTCTAAACATTCTATAACAAGTTCTACGAAATGAAATATTTATTGCCATTAATGCTATTAAATGCATTATTTATCGCATTTTCATTTACTTCTTGCATTGACATATATCTTCGCATTTAGTAAATTGAAACAAAAAACAATATTTTTGTATATATTTTTCAGTTTAACTTTGATTTCTTCTGTCTGATTTCATTCCTCTAATTTTGTAGTAATTTATATGATATTATGTTTGTTTCATTATTTTAGTTTACATAGAAATTGTTAATCACTTTGACAATTTCCATTTACACCGTTTGCTTTATGATTTAAAGAAAAACAAGCTTATGTTTACACCTAACCTATTTTTACTTTATGTTAAGATCCATGTCATTCTTCATAAAAGTTATTAGCTGCATCACATTGCTTCTTTTATTTATGACAAAGTTAACAATTACAAGACCCTAAATAAAATATATATCTAATTTATGTTAATTAAGGATTTATTAACATAAGAGATATGCCATTTTTAATAATTAGTTATTCGCATGTTTCATATTTATGCAATAAAAATACACATGCTATTTAAATTCACAAGATCATCTCTAACGATGCCCATGATCTAATGTGATAAAAATAGAAAGAGGTGGGAAATCGTCTTATAAGGATGAGCCCATGCGGGAGACTTTGTGAGAGGGAAAGAGTAACCGATGCTCGAAGAAATCCTTCCCGACACGTCAATGTTGAGGAGCAGGTGCCACTCGTGAACCAACAGTGATAAAGATGGTCTAAAGACTTTGATTTTATTCGTATCATTTAGTAATTTTTGGAGTTACATGAACATATAACAGCTTTTAAATACAAAACCATTGACAGTGACACAAAGATGCATTCATACAATGTGCCCAAGAGTGCTTCCCATGCGAATTTCTACACGACTTATCACATTGTGCATTGTCACAATTAGCGCGAGGCCACAGGATATAATCACCACATATGGGGAGATTTATCTTCATCTGGTTCTCACCACCTTCAGTATTAATATCAGCATCTGACACAAACAATAATAGTATTTTAGAATTCATACAAGTAAAAGTAATTAAACACATAAAAATTAATTATAAAATCCAATATATCTATAAAAAAAATTTCATATGTATCCACCTATTTGTAACTCTGCTGATGTTGTGATAACTAGTAAAAGAGCAAAGACCATGATAATAATAAACTTCATCGCTTGTGCTTTTGCTTTATGTTGAAGTTTGGAGAATTAGAGTAAAAATGAACCGAAAGGTTTTGTATGCATAGTCGTGCTTTTAAATGATGTTTTGGAGTTGCGACATTAAATAATTGTCATGTTGGTTTAACATATTAAATGAATACACACATGTGATAAAGTTATCGTTGGACATTAAACATCTGATTATCGATTATTTTAACGTTATCATTGAGGTATGATTGAAAGAGTTACACATTGGGAAACAACAAGTAATAAGTTGCAATGGTTTTACGTTATAAATCACAAATTAAGATTTAATCAGTGGTGATTAATTGCTTAGAGAAATAAATAATTAAGCGCGGATTAAACGTTTATTAGTTAATCGTTACTTAATCAAATGTTTTCTGTAATAGTTTAGTTGTTTTTTCCTAATTAAAGGTTAATTAGTATAGCCATAAAGGTTTAAATATAATTAAACGTTAATTACATATTAATTATTAAACGTTAATAATTAAAAGGAACTAAAAAAATTACGGGGGTTAAAAACGTAAATAGTTTACATATAATAGTGGATAAGGGAAACCTTAATCCACATCCACCAAAAAGTCATCGCAAGTAATTCTCTCTCACCCCTTCCTTGTCGACCGTTGGCCACCACACCACCCAAACCTCCGTTGACCGCCGCCGTGTAGCATTGCCATTATCGTCAGAATTTGTTTCGCTTTGCAAAGGTCGGAACTTTTTGTGATTCAAATCATCTAGCAAGGTGGTTGATATCTCCCGAGGTGGAAAGCTTTGAGCTTTGTCGTTAAAGTGTAATATTTAACTAATCTAGGGTTGTTAATTATTTATATACATGTAATTAGACACCTGTTTGGGTTTGATTAATCAGATTAATCATTGAACGCTTCTGCTAACTTTTGATATTAAAAGACTTCTATTTTTAGTAACATTAATCGGTTTAAATTTGACAAACGACACCCAACAATTATAGTAAAAAAATATTTAATCTAAAAATACTAAAAATGATTCTAGGCTTGATATATCCTTTAATTGTCTTTGGGGCGGGGTGTGTGTGGGGGGGAGGGGTTGGTCTTATGTTAAATACATCAGATTATTGAATCAAATATGTCATGTAATTGTGTTAAATTTTTTTCATCATTTGTTATATTTATTCATTATTGTATTTTACGTTTTAAATCATTTCATGTTATTTTTGTAATTATTTTTATCATTGCGTTTTACAGTTAGAAGTATATAATAATATATTTCATCAATGTATTTTTTAAAACTTAATATTTTAAGAATAAGAAAATAGTCTTCAGGAAAACGTGATGGTAAGCAAAAAAGACAAATTAATACATTCATCTATGGTTTTACATTTTATATCATTTTTTGTTATTTTATTATTGTTTGTAATGTATTATATAAATTAATTGTTATTTCACGTACCATTGTATTTTCTTTTAGAACTTGTCATTATAAAAAAAACACAATGATGTTCAAATAAACACAATGATGAACAACAAATACACATGAGTAGTAGGTATCATAATGAGCTAAAATTAATTTTTTTTTTATTTTGTATATAAAAATAATAGCTCGTATAAAAGATTCATTTTTTTGTTGTAATTTTTATAGAAAATAATGTTATATATAAATGTTATGAACCTTCTTAAAAAGTGTGGAACTTGAAAAAATACAACAAAAATAACCATTACTAAAAATTTTTTTTAATATTTTTTCTTTCTATAATTTAATCTCCACCATAAATTATTTATTTTTCATTTTTATGAGTGAATTTCCATCTAATTATATTAGGTAATTTATTTTTGGTTTAAATAACTTAATTATCTCACCCCTCCCTTCTTAAATATACTTTGATTTCTTCACATTCATTCTTTGTCATCTTTATGAACCGATAAGAATAATTTGGTCAGTTCACAATTAAAATTAGCAGTTTCTTTGTTGATTCGTTGATCAATTATTTAATTCACAATCAAAGTTAAAAATTGCGATAATTATAGTTTTGTTTCACGTTTGTAGGTATCAACACGCGGATTATACAATTGGGTATTCTTGTTTTATGTTCACAAGCTCCTTATTACCAATCATGTAGAATTCTAAACCTTCATTTCCTGTTGAATATTTTTGGGTCTTTGAACTGATTACACATATGATAAACTAGTTAGTTGAAATATGTCACGTCCCAACCAATGATGGAATCATCAAGGCAGATAAATGTAAACTGTATGTTCATAGTGTATTGTAGTAAATAAGTGAAATGCACTTTCATTGAATAACTAATCAAAATATCTATTACAATCAAATAATAACTCAAAAACAAACTTTCTAATGACTTTATCTATTCTAGGTCCAAGTCTTATGGTGAGCATGAAGTAGTCCACTAAACCGCATGTTCTAAAATCATGTGAAAAAAAACGGACCAGCTAAATAAAAGTCGGTGAGTGAACATAGGTTTAAAACATACATACATAAATACATAACATACACATACATACATACATACATACATACATACATAATACATACATACATTCATACATACATAATACATACATACATACATACATACATACATACATACATACATACATACATACATACATTACATACATACATATATATATATATATATATATATATATAATATATATATATATATATAATATATATATATATTATATAGATTAAAATGATTGAAACAATTCAATTCACATGACAATATCAATCCTTATAATGCAATAGTGTGACATAAAAAAATAAACATGATCAAACTTCATGATGAATTGACTCGGTTCACAGATAAGCTTGTGATAGAATGTATGAATCCGGTTCCAATCACTACTCGAATAATAACATGGGATGAGTTTGTCAAACCAATAGATCTATTATTACCATGATTGCATGATTAGTGAGTTGTATCATCTTGTTTATCTAACTATGAACACATAATTTTAGTAATAACATTACAGGTTGGAATAATAAATAACAATAATTGAATATGACTCATATTATTTTCTCAAAATATAAAACACATAAAAATAAGATATGAATACTCACTTGGTATTTGAATAAGGTTTGAATGATAACAATAGGAGACTAGACATTAATTGTTTTCTTATAGTTAACCTAAGAATGATGTCCCAAATTAAAGTAATAATGATTTAAAGACTAGATTAGCGTTTCAATTGGAATTTAGGTATAACAAAATAGACTTAAAATAATGAGATTGTTATAATTAAAAAATAATTGAGTTTGAAATAA
>JACCIY010001728.1:0-19876 GCA_025506505.1 Flaveria sonorensis | reverse complement strand
AAGTCGGGTCATACCCAATAGCAAGCTAGACAAACACCATAATATTTATGTAAGATATGATCTAACAATTAAATATTAACACTTATGATATTCAGAAAATGGGTTTCTAAATATTTGCACTTGAGGAATAAATAAATATATGGATAATTTATTTATACAGATTATCTTATGATATTATTTAAGTTTGTTAAATAAAAGAATTATGTAATGATAATGGTTTTGACATATTGCATGAACCAATATCATGTCTATATGGTACACTGTTTTAATTAATTGTTTGTATCTAATTAAACATGTTGTTTATCTTGTTTTAAGTGTTTAAAACAATTAAAAGGTGATTTGAAAGGGGTGGACGAAATTAGAGAGGGAAAAACCCCTTCCTTTTTGAATTTTGTTTGTATTAAATGTTCTTGGAAACACCCCCCTTTCAACCACCCAACCACTCTACATGCAAAAGCTCTCTAACCAAAAACAATCCTTCTTCTCTCCTCTCTCAAAATCACGGCTGAAACAAGGGAGGAACAAGAAGAATTCTTTTGTGTAGTGCAAGTGAAAAATCCTAGCAAACAAGGTGTTGTGTTAGTAGCTTGGGGTATACAAGCTTGAGTCTTCTCTTTTGAAGACTAGACGTTCAAGAAACATCATCTTCCTCCTCTTATCCGTATCCAACTTGCTTGTTCAAGAAAGGTAGTATTCATGTACATCCTATGGTTGGTTTGATAGCATTTCTTTTCACATATATATGATCCTTGTTCTTGGGTTTGTTTCTTGAACATATAAATGTTATTTTCAGATCAATAACACAAGTTTAAAATCCATATATCCGCTGCGTTTTTATGTTTAAATGGTTAAACATCCTTGTTAAAACTTGTAAAAACCAACTGGCATCTAGAGCCGGTTATGTGGAAAACTTGCTTCAAAAGTCCAAGAAAAGTTAGTTTTGTTGGACTTTTCAACCCATTAGGGGCTGTTTTGATATGGATAAATGAATCCTTATCTTTCAAAGTTTTATCTCACATGCTTTAGAATAAACCTTGAGATCAAGTGGTTGATTGTTTTGTTTGGACTAAACCCTAAAGTTTGGGTTTATGTTGGCCGAAACTTTAAGGGTTAAAAAGGGAGTTCATGGTTGTTCTTGGATGTTGTATTTGATACATATTTTGGTGCATAACATAGCCTTGACCTAATGTGTTTTGGTTTTGGATGAATGTGATTGTCATGTTTAGTTTTATTCATTAAAGGGTTGTAATAATAATTTTGGTGTTTGTATCTTTGGGTTGTAATTTATTATTCATTGGTTATGTAATAAATAGATTAGGTGCATTTCTTATTAGAAAAATTGTATTAGGATATGATTTGTAAAAGAAGATGCACAAGTTGGAGACTCAAGGAAAGATACAAAGGAAGAACTCAAAAGACATGGACACTTGAAGCATTTGGATGGGATTCGAGTGGGAGTTCTTGGACACATTTTAATGTGTCATTATTAACCCTTAGGAAAGACCTAGTGACAACACTTGTGATGGCAAACAAGTGTGGTCACCTTAGTGGCTATGGTTATGCACATATGATTGAATGGTTGTGCTTGTTTGGTTGTTTGTTTTTATGTTGGGTTGATATATGGATATGCATAACTAACAAATTATAAACATAACAAGCTGAAAATAAATGGTTCTTAATCATTAAGTGGTTAATAAAAGGTTATTAAAAGAAAATGATTATATAAAAGGGGTTTTATTAAAAGAACCATAGGGTACCATGTATTTGAAAGCATGCAAATGCAAGGTACATAGAGTTTTCTAAACTAGAATTATGAAAACTTAAAATGTCTTTTGAAAACAAGTTTATCACCATCCTTTTACACAACACTTAAGTCACTTGAAAACTCTTAATGGGATAAAGGTCACCTAACCATTTTGAGGGAACTTGTGATTAAGGTGGGAATGCCGTATTTGTGGGATAAAGATCACCTAACCACTTATATTGGTAAACTCACATGTGTGTGTAAGTAGGGTAACTTGATTTGCAAACCATGTTAAATGGATCACCTACAATATGGTTTACAAAAGGTGTTGATGGGATTAACATGCCGACTATACATATGATGTTTAAGTCGATCCCATACCTCTAGAAGTTGCAAAGGTTGCAATTGTCAAACGTTGACTACCTTGTTAATTTAAATAATGGGATAAAGATCACCTAACCACTATTTAAATGTGACGTTGGATTCTAGAATTTATTTTGTGTATGACACATAAAAGAAATTTATAATTAAAAATGATAATATCGTAAATACTAAAATTGAACCTTGTTAAATTTGTAGATGGCCACCAACAACAATGAAAATAATGATATTCCATCCGCTCAACCTATCACTAAGAACCATTCTCCAAAAGGAGCGTCTAAACCATAACAATTTCATTGATTGGTTTCGAAACTTGAGAATTGTTCTCAAGCAAGAGAAACGGTCATATATCTTAGACGATCCGATTCCCGATGAACCCAATGAGGAAGATGAAGAGGCCTACTTGAATTGGGTGAAATACACTGAGGACTCGGTCCAAGTGTCTTGCCTCATGTTGGCAAGTATGACTCCGGATCTCCAAAAGGAGTACGAACATCACGGAGCATACGACATGATAACCCAGTGAAGGAAACGTTCCAACAACAACGTTCCAACACAACAAGGGTAGAGCGCTTCGGAAACGTTCGAGCATCCATCCATGCATGTCGTATGGATGATCCCCAATCGTCCTCATCTTATGTACTTAAGATTAAGAGCCACATAGACCCCGCCTCGAAAGGCTGAATTGTCCCTTCTCGAAAGAGTTGTCTACGGATTTGATCCTCAACTCTTTGTCAAAAAGGTTTTGACATTTTGTTATGATTATAACATGAACGGTTGGGACAAGAACATACTGAGCTTCACTCTATGCTCAAGCACAGCCGAGGCGGCCATGGGTAAAAGGAGTTTACCCGTTCTCACCATCAATGAAGGTGGGAACAAGAAGAGGCCTCACCCGCATCCAAGGCAAGTGTTTGCCAAAGGTAAAGGGTACGTTGGGAGAAGGGAAAGGGAGTGGTAAAAGTGCCACCACCAAAACCAGCGGAGAAGAAGCAAAAGGTTGCTTCGATGACCCATGCTTTAAGTGTGGGGAGATAGGACATTGGGCAAGAAATTGTCCTGTCCATCTCAAAGAGTTGAAAGCAAAGAGGGATGCCGGGCAGACCTCAGGTACAATTTTCATGATTCATATTGATCTAAATATAATATCCTCTAACACATGGGTATTGGATACCGGATGTGGGACTCACATTTGCAATTTGTTGCAGGGGTTCAAAAGAATAAAAACTTCACAAAGGGGATGTTAGCCTCTACATGGGGAATGGCACAAGTTCAAGTTGAAGCCCGAGGGGCTACATCCTGAAGCTTCCAAATGGTTTGGAAGCAATTTTGAACAATGTTTTGTATGCTCCTAGTTGACTAGGAACATTATTTCAGTTGCACCAATTAAGACAATGTGGTTATGTTTTGATGTTTATTGAAAATGAAATCATGTTTCTTTAAAAACATCTTTTATTTAAAGCTACTCCTATTAATGGTATTTATGAATTGGTTCATGAAAACACATTATATGATAGCTCGTTGTACCAAACCACCACCAAGAAGCTCAAATTAGATTTGAGTGACACCTATCTTTGGCATTGCCGTCTTGGTCATATAAACAGAAGCGCATACAAACTCTTCAAAAGAATGGTCTTTTAAAAGCAAGTGAATATGATTCATTGATGATGTATGTGAATCTTGTTTACAAGGCAAAATGACTAAGGGCGCCTTTTAGTGGCAAAACCGAAAGGCAAAAGTTTATTAGGTATCATACATTCGGATGTATGTGGTCCTTTTAAGCCAATGACTAGGTATATGAAAGATACTTCATTACCTTTACCGACGACTATAGTAGGTATGGTATGTGTACTTGTTAAGACACAAAGATGAAGCTTTTGAAATGTTCAAAACCTTCCAAAATGAAGTATAAAATCAACTCAACAAATCAATAAAATTCTTCGCACCGATAGAGGAGTGAATACCTGAGTGATGTTTTTAGAGATCATCTTAGAAGTTGTGGGATTATCTCACAACTATCTCCAACCTGGAACACCACAACACATGGTGTGTCCGAAAGGAGAAATCGAACTCTATTAGATATGGTTCGATCTATGATGGCTGGAAGCTCATTGCCTCTATCATTTTGGGGCTTTGCTTTGCTCTCTGCGGCCCGTATTTTGAATATGGCCCCCAACCAAGAAAGTGGAAAGGACACCTTTTGAAATATGGCATGGAAGGGTTCCATCTCTATCATATTTAAGGTGTGGGGATGTGAGGCTTATGTAAAGACTCCCACCTCAAACAAGTTAGAAAGACGTTCCACTAAGTGTATTTTATTGATATCCTAGAGATTCTATGGGATATTATTTCTATGATCCATTGGAACAAAAGGAGTTTGTTGCCAAGAAGGTGAGTTTCTTGGAGCCAAGTTCCTTATGGAAGGAGCTAGCAGTAGAACAGTGGATCTTGAGGAGGATCAAGGTCCACAACCCGATACACGTTTGGTTGACACTAGCACTCAACATGAGGATGTTGAGAATGATCAAATGGTTGATCAACACACACAAAACGTTCGCAAATCTGGTAGAACTATAATCCACCTGAAAGATATGGATTTTTCATGGATGGGTGCTATGTGGTTGATTCCGATGAACCAATCACATACCATGATGCAGTGTCCAATTTGGATTGTGACAAATGGCTTGAAGCCATGAATGTTGAGATGCAATCCATGTATGACAACCAAGTGTGGGACTTGGTTGTACCACCTCTTAACTCCAAGGTAGTTGGAAGTAAGTGGGTTTTCAAGAAGAAAACCGATATGCATGGAAACTTGGATACTTATAAAGCTAGACTTGTAGCAAAAGGTTTCACTCAAACTCAAGGGGTTGATTATGATGAGACTTTTTCGCCTGTTGCAATGCTAAAGTCTATTAGGATATTTTTGCCATAGCTGCTCATTATGATTATGAGATTTGGCAAATGGATGTCCAAAACCGCTTTTCTAAATGGATATCTTGAGGAAGATGTCTATATGGTTCAGCCTGAAGGTTTTGTCGACCCAAAACATCCTAACAAAGTATGCAATTAAAGAAATCAATCTATGGATTGAAGCAAGCGTCAAGAAGTTGGAATCACCGTTTTGATGAAGAGGTATTAAATTTGGGTTCATCAAAAATGCTGATGAGGCTTGTGTGTATAAAAGGCTAGTGGGAGCATCATCACTTTCCTAGTATTGTATGTCGATGACATCCTACTATTTGGAAATGACATTCCAACCTTGGAAGGTTATAAAAACCTGCTTGGAAGCTGTTTTTCCATTAAGGATCTTGGTGAAGCCGCCTACATTTTGGGAATAAAGATCTATAGGGATAGATCGAGGCGGTTGATAGTTTAAATCAAAGTGCATACATTGACAGATCTTGAAAAGGTTCAAGATGGAGAACTCTAAGAAAGGTACGTACCTATTCAGAGGAACGATATTGAGTACGACTCAATGTCCAGCTCAAAGGATGAGCAAGATAAAATGAAGGGAATCCCGTATGCATCTGCTATAGGATCCATCATGTATGCAATGATATGCACTAGGCCGGACGTATCATGCGCCTTGAGCATGACAAGCCGATACCAGCAAAATCCTGGAAATAGTCATTGGATGGCTGTAAGAACATACTTAAGTACCTAAGGAGGACTAAAGATATGTTCCAATCTATGGATCTGGTGAGGAGGAACTCGTGGTAAAGGTTACACGATGCGAGTTTCCAAACTGATCGGGATGACTCACGATCACAATCGGGATACATTTTCATCCTAAATGGAGGAGCAGTCTCTTGAGAGCTCTAAACAAGATGTGGTGGCATTATCAACTACAGAGTCAGAATACATCGCCGCTTCATTAGCAGCTCAAGAAGCTGCATGTTGAAGAAATTCATTGCCGATCTAGGGTTGTCCCTTCCATTCAGACCCCCTAGAAATTCTTTGTGATAATGAGGGTGCGATTGCTCAAATCAAGGACCCCGTGCACATCAAAAGACTAGGCACATTGAGCGGAGATTCAACTACATAAGGGATGAAGTTGAAAAGGAAAGATATGTATTCGCAAAGTTCACACGGATCAAAACATTGCGGATCCACTCACGAAGCTTCTTGAAAAGGCAAAGCATGAGGGTCATACTTGTGCCATGGACTTCGATATTCTAGTGACTGGATTTGATTTTGTGATCTTGTATTTGGATATTGGAACCTTTTATTACTTGAATGAATTATATGGTTATAATGTTTCAACTAATGTTCCAATTTTGCATGTTTAATCCATGATAAATCATTTACTCTAAACGTCCGTAGTCGTTCATGCCTGTGGGAACAAGTATGAGGGTAAGACTATTATGAACTGGATTGGTAGATATTCATTTTGATGATATATGCAAAGGGTTGCTGCCAAAGTTCATAGATATTTTATGGATATAAATATTGGACTGACCCGCATTTCAAATATTACTACATGGAATCTTCTTGATTGATCATAAGTAAATTTGAGTAAAGGCGAATATCATTTGGTATCCTCTGACCTGAGATACATATTGGGTCTTGATATTCACCGGGTATTATACTTTGACTTGGTTCTTCGCTGTTCTGAAACATGGCAGTACATAAGACTAAATTCAGGTATAGCACGAGGTGATTGTGAGAGACGTATGTAATCAAGATGGGATTTGTTCCTCTTATTCGTTGAGAGTAAGATGTCTAAGGCCTGCTAAAGTTAAGTCAATGGAGAATGATCATTCTGTGTCTCTAAGATTTAACATGACATCTGTGACAAAAGGATAGATGATTGATTCACCTAAAACATTTTCGAGTAAGATACTTGAAGGGATGATGTTATGAATGGCACTTAGTCATACGTATTAAGGGTAGTAAACCGTTGTTAGGCGGTATTTACTGCTTGCATCAATCTTCTATGAATCTTGTGCAAGTGGGAGATTGTTGGATCTTATATGCCCAAGACACATACAAGATTGATGTGGTTAGTACGTTATGATCCAGTCGGGTCATACCCAATAGCAAGCTAGACAAACACCATAAATTTATTGTAAGATATGATCTAACAATCAATATTAACACTTATGATATTTAGAAAATGGGTTTCTAAATATTTGCACTTGAGGAATAAATAAATTATATGGATAATTTATTTATACAGATTATCTTATGATATTATTTAAGTTGTTAAATAATATGTAATGATAATGGTTATGACATATTGCATGTAACCATATCATGTCTATATGGTACATGTTTTAATTAAACTTGTATCTAATTAACTGTTGTTTATCTTGTTTTAAAGTGTTTAAAACAATTAAAAGGTATTGGAAGGGTGGCCGAAATTAGAGAGGGAAAACCCCTCTTTTTGAATTTTGTTTGTATTAATGTTCTTGGAAACCCCCCTTCAACCACCAACCACTCTACATGCAAGCTCTCTAACCAAAAACACCTTCCTTCTCTCCTCTCTCAAACTCACGGCTGAACAGAGGAACAAGAAGAATTCTTTTTGTGTAGTGCAAGTGCCAAAATCCTAGCAAACAGGTGTTGTGTTAGTAGCTTGGGGTATACAAGCTTGAGGTCTTCTCTTTTGAAGACTAGACGTTCAAGAAACATCTCTTCCTCTCTTATCCGTATCCAACTTGCTTGTTCCAGAAAGGTAGTATTCATGTACATCCTATGGTTGGTTTTGATAGCATTTCTTTTCACATATATATGATCCTTGTTCTTGGGTTTTTTTTCTTGAACATATAAATGTTTATTTTCAGAATATAACACAAGTTTTAAACTCCATACATCCGCTGCATTTTTATGTTAAATGGTTAAACATCCTTGTTAAAACTTGTAAAAACCCAACATATGACCCAGCCTTCTATGCCACAGTTTAGATTCCTGAGGAGAGGCTTGGAGAACAGGCAAGGATGACCTTTTAACGCAATCTTCTTTGACAAATCCAAGGCATATACTCTTCCTATCCTGTTGGCCTTCAGGAGAGTATGCTCATCCAATACCTTGTCAATCAGCCTCAGACTTTGGAAGATAGAATCCGGCAGTTCTGGCTTGTGAAAAGTGCAACATGCCCTTTATCACACATCTGACTGACACTCAATAGATTATACTTGAGATTCTCCACATGGTTAACATCATCAAATCTGATTTCTCCATTTGACACAAATCCTTTCCCGATGATGTAACCCTTAGCATCATTTCCAAATGAGACAAATCCCTTCTTACCTTGAGAGTAGTCATTAAGAAGAGAACTGCTCCCAGTCATATGCATAGATCCTCCATGTCTACATACCAGATGCTTCTTTGGCATGCTGAAGAACCTGCATTTATCATAAGAAAAACTAGTTAGCTTTAGAGACCCAAACCTTTTTGGTTTTGGGTCTGTTTCATCAACAGATTTAACCATAACTTGTTTCTCATGATTAACAGCTGATGAAGGTGGAGATGGTGCTGAAATGGAATTCTTAGATTTGGGCTTGGATTTCCTTTTCAGTGGTTTGATCACAGGTGCATCTAGTTGGTTAACTCTCCCCAACAAATGCTGAACCATCATAACAAGTTGTGTCTGATTTGTTGCTAAAGCCTTCAGCTCATTTGACACATCAGTACTTGTTTTTGATGAGTTCTGTGACCCACCATTTCCTCCTTCTTGAAATTCACAGACTTCGTCTGATGTTTATCATGAGGAACACTATCAGCTGTTTTCTGATAAACCCCATCCTTCTTTTTGGATTTTGGTGAGGCCTTGGGTTTATCAGTTTGAGATGACTGTGGTACAAACTTGGTTTCAAACTCATTTTTCATTTTATTTATCTCTTCTTTAATGAGCTTATCTCTGTTGAGTTTGGAACCCTTTTTGTACCAGCATTCATCAGATAGATGATTGAATTTACCACATATTTCACATGGCTTATTCTTCATCTTGGATTGATCAACTGCTGAAGTGGAAACTACTGAAGGTGTGATCTTCAGTACTTTCCTCCTTTCAGTACTGTGTTAAGTACTGAAGGATCGGTAACAACTGAAGACTTGTTCTTCAGCTGTTCTCTATCCGTCCTGAAAGACCGTATGATAGATTCCTCAGCAGTTGTTAATCCTTTTATTTCATCAGATTTGAAATGCTTTTCAGATGTTGTGACTTGCCCTTCAGTACTTGGAGTACTTTGAGGAACAACATCTGAATTTCTCAGCTTCATGTGTTTATCAGCATTTAAACCATCAGGCAATTGATTTGCTGAGATCTTAACACTGACTTCATCCTCTAATTTTGTATTATCATTTGAGGATGAATCACATGATGATGTGGTTTGGAAATTACTTTCACCTTCAGATTTTACTATTGATTTTGAAGTAAAATCAGTAGGTGGTGCAGTATGATTGTAACCTATTCCAAACTTCACATTTGAAGCTGTTTGCTTGCTGAGAAGCATTTCAAATCCCTTGCAGGATGTTACCCATCGGTCACACTCAACTTGGGTAGCTGCAAGTGTCTCTTTGAGACTTCTGTGGTTCTCGAGTATGACCTCTACCTTAGCCTTTTCATCATTAAGTTGGCATTTAAGCTTGTAAATCTCATCATCTTTGTCATTAAGTGCAGACACATACTCATCTTTTCTTTTGGAAATAGTTTTCTCAAGCTCAAGATTTTGATTGATTAAAGCTACATTTGCCTCTCTAATAGAGACAAAGGCAGCTATGCATGATTCAGAACATAACTTGGCTTTAGCCTCAGAAGATATCTGGGTTACCTGTGAAGATGAAGCATCTGAGCAGGAACCCTCAGTAGACTCCAGGGCCATGAGAGCAAGATTCCCAAAAGGATGTTCACCACCATGTTGACCAGCACCAGCAGATAATTGCTCATTGAAACCAGAAAGATCATCTGGTAAGCTGCTCCAGTCAACAACTCCTGGTGTGAAGAAGCTGTGATGAGGTTGAGATTGTGATGGAGATGGTTGAGGCTCAGGTAGGGCTTGAGGTTGTTGTGCTATAGGGACATGAACTGGATTTGGCTGTGGCATGTAATAGCAGGGATAAGGATATGGCATTGGACCCTGAGGGACAAAGTATGCAGGAGATTGAGGTTGTGAGTGATGACCAGAACTAGCAGGATGTTGCCCTTTGTTTTGTGAACTATTGCTTGGAAAGGTCACAAAGGGTGCAGAGGAGTTAGATCCAGTTGATCTACACTCTCTTGCAAAGTGCCCAAGCCTGTGGCATTTGTGACACCTCAACTTACTCTTGTCAAAACCAACTTTGGTTTTGCCAGAGAGTCCTGGAAATTTCCTACCAGTTCTCTTGTAGAACTTTTGAGATCTGATATTGATCAGGGCCATTTGGCTCAAAATATCCATCTCTTCTAAATCATCATCAGCAATACCCTGCAAATCATCCATGATAAAGCATAAATTATCACTATTACACCCAGAATGACTGTCAACACCAACAAATGCATGATCAGAACTGTTTGAAGAGAAATCTATATGCTCATCATAATGACTTTCTGATCCAGCATATTCTGACTCATGACCGACCAAGGCAGTGTTACCTGGTACAAAGTCATCAGAGAGCTTTCCTGATGATGCCAGTTTCCTTTTCTGCTCTATCTCTCTTTCAAATGTAAGCAGTTTCCCATGGAGTTGGGTGAGAGATAGGCTATCCAGATTTGCACTGGAGCGTAGGACAATGGTGTATGTGTCCCATCTCTCAGGCAGTGATCTGAGGAATCTGTTGTTCATCTGGCTGTTAGTATACTCATGCTTGACCATTTTCAGCTCAGAGATCAAGCAGGAGAAACGCTCAAACTGTTGAGTCAGTGTCTCACCCTTCCTATGAGAGAATGTCTCATATTGTTGGGCGAGGATTTCTCTGTTGTTTGCTAAGACCTCATCAGTTCCTCCGAATTGTTCCTTCAAAGCATTCCAGAGGTCATGAGCAGTTTCATGATGCATAAGCCCAGAATAGATTTCATTCGGCAGTGCCATGGCCAGAATTCCATGGGCTTTAGCATCAATCTCAAACAGTTTACGATCTTCATCTGAGTATTGCTCCTTCTTCTTCGGAACCATTTGATTGGTCTCCGGATTGTTCACCATAGGCTTGTGTGGACCGTGAACCACAGATGTCCAACAACCTGAACTGTTAACAGACAGGTGATGGAGCATTCTTCGTTGCCATATGTTATACTCACTCCTAACCAGCATCGGAGGCTTGGTTGAGGAGCCAGTATTGTGAGGATCATTAGATGGAGTAGTCATTCTCAGATTCAAACCAAATCAATCAAGTTTCAAAAGATTTAGCACAAAAACACAACAAACTCAATAAGAACCAAGAAGAAACTCAAATTAAATAACCAGAAGCAGCAGAAAATCAATCTTTATAACCAATTCTTGCACATATGCTAATTCGATCAAACTATAGATATCAAAATAGCAGTTTCAATGATCAATTTTAAACCGATCAATGATTAACCTGCTCTGATACCATTTGTCAGGATCAGTGATCTAAGTTTGATCAATTAGAGTTGAATCACAGCGGAATTAGAGCAAGAATTAAAAAAATATAGCAAGAACACAATAAATATTCAATGGAACAGTACACGGTTATATAGAAATAGGGTTTTCTGCAAAGGGATAATAACATTCATGCACACATGCTTCGGTATGGCGGCTGCTAGGTTTTCTAAGCTGCACCGATTACAATTAGGTCAGCATTCCTTATATATAGGAATGTGACGTCTGCTGATGTCACTTGATAGTGACGTCTAACAGAATTATTACAAACTACTGAAAGTAAGCAAACTACTGAGAATGTTCACAACAACTGAGAACATCTCAGAGTATTCTAAGTACACGAAGAAACATAAAACTACTGAAACTACAAGTACAGAAAAGAAAATACAACTACTGAAAGGAAACCATCACAACTACTGAAGAGGTCTTCTTCAGCTGTTGTGACAATCATCTGAAACTTGGTCTTCAGTCTTTGTCTTCAGCTCTTTCACTTCAGACTTTGTCTTCAGCTCTTTTAGCTTCAGACTTTGTCTTCAGCTCTTGTCTTAGACTTTGTCTTCAGCTCTTTCACTTCAGACTTTGTTATCAGCTGATGTCTTCAGCTGTTACAGACTACTTCAGTTGTTGTAATGTCCGTGGGACTTAAAGGTTTTTCTGATCAGGCTCATTGGTTCTTTTGGTCCAACAGAAATGAATATTTTTTATTTTGTTTTATCATATTACACCAAGAACTATTTTGATCATGAGATCACATCCTCAAGATATACGAAAGCACAAAGATGTATTTGAACATCGACAATTTAGTGAGATCACACTAATACAGAGTCTGGTCATAATTTTAAATTTTTTGAAAGCCAAAAATAGTTCAAAAATGATTGTTGGTATATTTGTCCAATTTAAACCCATGCCTTATTTTTTTCAGCAAGTGATCTGCAACTGATTTTATCATGTTTTAGATTTAATTAGAGAAACTCAGGTGATTTGGTTCCCATAGACATCCGGCAAAGAACTTATCCCATCATCAGGGCTTATTGAGTAATATGATTAACTCTGCTTGATTTTCTTTTAAGATTTCAACAATGATCTTAATTTAAGAATCAATATGCCTTTATTTGGGGAACAGATGATGAGAGCTCCATGTCTATACTTACGTATAACAGAGGAGATGATCATCTGAGCATGCTGATGAGAGCTTCAGGTCTATACTCACGTATAATAGAGAAGATCATCACTCCAGGTCAATGCTTCCGTATAGCAGAGGAGATAAGCATGAAATGATTTTGAAGAGCTTACAAGAAGTATTAATTCAGAAGCAAGGGTGAGGGAATTTGGAATCATAGTAATCAAGGCAGAAGTCAGATACTCTCCACCCATTTTTGACGAGACTTATAACTTTGTGCCGGCCGAAATGTCAGGAGAATAATCCTTATCATCGAGTTCTAAATCTTTAGTTAGGCTACAGAATCACTGTTTACTTCATTTTCAGGCTGAGCCTACCAAGCATATCATATAATGAAACTGCCTTTTTTAGATTTTAGAATATTAAGTGATACAGACACTACATCAGTTAGTATCATTTCTCATAAAGTACAAGTCATGCAAATAAGCATACCAAGAAGACATACTATCATTTCTCAATCATCCCAAATCAAGTTCTTAGTTCCCGTGAAATTTTTTATTCTCCCCGAAATTTCTTTTTAACTGCCATGAAACAAAAAAAAGAAATTTCCCCTCTTTTATTTTTTTATTTTTATTTTTAAGTATATAATAAACGGAATTCAAAAAAGAATTTTACTAAAGAAAGTCTTCCAAATTATACTAGCAAAAACATGAGAAATGAAGTAACAAGAAAAATATAGTGATTGTGAATGGTAGATAAGAATCCAAAATGTGGATGAGATACCATAACCTGTTTGTTCCACCTCAAATTTGAATTAGGAATAATCCCAGTCAGTAAACCAGATTACTGATAGGCCTCCTGAATTGTTCTTGCACTCATAAACAGATTAGTTAGAGAGGGGACCCAGGCCATCATGGTCCTAGGAGTTCCTTTTTCATCAGTGTATGTAACCTGTTTAAGCACACACTCTTTTGAAAAATCATTTATTTCTTTATCCTTTTCTTTTTGTTTTACTTTCTAAATTTGTTTCTGTTCAATTACTTTTGATTTGAAAGAATTGAATTTGAAATCATTTTCTTTTAAGACCCAAAGGAAGAGATTTTAATTTTAAAACATTGGTCTTTTTCATCTTTGAATCATGTGAAACCAACTTCACATGAGAAGGTTTGGATAGATTGTTCTTTATCCAACCATTCAAAGATATGTGCTTTTTACCTTTTGAACCCGAGAAGCAACCTGTGTTATCTTTATCTCCCAAGCTTGCCTTTGAACCTGAGGGCACTTCTTTAGCACATGACCTTCTTTTCCACATCTAAAGCAAGCCTTGAAAAGCTTTTGGTTCTTTGTAGTCCGTGGAAAGCTGGAGAGGGTGGAGCCTGCTTTGAGTTGATGCAGCTTGTTGACAACCTTGATGCTTCTTCTTTTGGATATATGGTAATTGAACCTTTTGAAGCTTTGTCAATGTGGATTCAGAACTAGGCTGTGATTTGATTTGTGATGTTCCGAGAGCTGAGATCTGAACATTCTTCTAAGTATACTTTTGTATGACTGGTGATTTGGTAGACTTGGAGGCAGATTTGGGGCAAGCTTAATGGATAGCAGATGAAGATGGTGAGTGCTTCTGCTGAGCTTTGGAGGAACTACTGATTTGCTTAGCAGTTGGAGATGAGATCCGTATAGGTCTTGATTTAACTGTTGGAAGCTTTTGACACTTGATAACTTCAGGTGACTTGATGATCTCTGGTTCATCATCAGAACTTGTCCAGTCCTGTATACACAAGTCAGCTTCCAATGGATCTTGATTGATGACTCTTGTTGTGTCAGTTTGTGTTGTTGAGTTCTGATTGCTTAATGATTCCACAGTTGTTCCTTCTTTGACAAACTTGACAGGAACAAATGAAGGGATGTTACCTGTCTTGAATTTGTTAATGAAGTTACTGGAAACAACTGATATGGTTTTGAAGCATCAGAGGTGGAATTATCATTTTGCAGATCAGATCCTTGCTTGATGAGCCCCAAACCTGCAGGAAAATCATATTCATCTCGAACCTCTTTGTGATTAACGCTGCTTAAACCTGCATGTAAACTATTAGTATTTGCAACTTTAATTAAATCATTAGATGGATGAGGTTGAGGCATAGGAGAGTAACAGTAAGTACTAGGAGGAGGATAAACATATGAAGTTTCACCACATCCCACACCCGTTTTGATTCTAGCTCCCCTTTGCTTAGAGAATAGTTCTTCCTGTTTCATCCCTGATATCGTCCATTTATTAAGTTTAGTTTTAAGCTTCTAAAAGATTTCTTTTTAAAAGATCATTTTCTTTTAAAGCTTCTCTTAGTTTAATAACATATTTGGACTCGTTGATTTTAAGTTCTTTGTTTATTCGTTTTAATTCTTTTTCATTTTCTAATAATAATCTGTTAGCTTTTAAATCCCGAATAAACTAATTTTGCAGGGAGGAGAACACGTGTCTTGAACTATCTTATAGGGGAGTCCCATAACTATCTTTTCAGCAGCAAGGGCTTTTTCACATTGACAGACAGGAGTGTTCTTTTTGTACTCTTCCTCCTCAGTAGCTCTCTTCTTAGCTTCTTCAGCTTCACCTTCCTCTTGCTTTCCTTCATCCTGAACTTTACTCAGACTTGTACAATCACCAACATCACCAAAACTCTCACCTTGAGTATCACACCTGAGTTCTTTGAAAGGATCAAAATCCTTAATGGAATCCTCATCACTGTTTACCATCTCAGACATCAATGCATGATTCACTTCTTCTTTAGTCTCTTTGATCTTAGTACTTCAAGATATACCTCCATACATGAATTGGTTGTACTCTCTTCTCTTTAAATCCAAATCAAATGACTTCAACTTGTTGATAACTTCCATGAGTTTATAGTCAGCAAAATTCCTTTCCTGCTTTAACAATCTAACTTGTGGACTCCACTATGGAGGAAGAGAGTCCAGAAGTTTTATGACTTGTTCATAGTTCCCCAGTTGGTCATCATACTTCTTAAGGTTGCTTTCCACCATCAGAAATCGATCAACAAAATCAGATATCTTTTCATCTTCATGGCAGCAAAAGAATCAAACCGACTTTGTGCCATTTTGGCGTTGTCTGATTCGAAATCGGCAGAAAATGACATTTTCAGCTAAAAATATTAAAATTTACTATAACACCCAAAACTAAAATTATTTTTCCAAAAATTGTTGAATGATATTCTCCCCCGAAAAAATACTTTTAATTTCAACTAAATGGTTTCTAAGCAACTGAGGTCAAGCCGGATAGTTTCACCCGAAACTAGTTGACCTTTCGTTCAGAGAACAATTGGCAGCAATTTCGCTAGGTTTGGCACACAAACACAATGAACTTTCGTTCAGCGCATGTACATTCGCTAGGACAAAGAAATCAGATCCAGAACCATGAACTTTATAATTTTTCTGAATGATCCCTAGTTTCGCCCAGCGAAACTATGTAGTTTCGCTGAATGATGCTGTAGTTTCACTGGACGATCTGTAAATTCGCCCGATGTATCTGGACAGCTTTTTCAGCACGAAATCAACTGAAATTCGTCCAAATCTCAATGAATTTGAGATCTGATGATTTCTTAAGCTTCCCACACCAAAATCGAGCGATCCTCAATCAATTTCCATGTCCAAAACATGCAAATCAGATCGAAAATGAATGTAACAGTGAATTGTTTGAAAATACCCAAAAACTCAATCAATCAAGAGCACAAAGGCTCTGATACCATATTGTTGGTCCTCTCGATCGATATAACAGTGCAATTGATTAATAAACAAAAACAAATCCCATTGAAAACACAAATATCAATGATATTTGTGTACAAAATAGATCAAACACTATAAAATAAGGATGAACAAGATGAACACCTCAAGAACATTCAATAAAACCCTTGTTTGATCTATATTGATTTGCATAAGATATTGTTTACATGGAAACCCTCAAATCTAGCTCATTCTAGCTTTTTAACACTCTAATAACTCTAGCTATATATAGTCTAATGACAATTAGACATAATGACAATTAGCCCCCTAGACTATCGTTAAAACATGATAATTATGAAATTACAATTAAGACACAAACTAGACAAATAAAGATTAAATATATATTTTGTTGACAACAAAATATATATTAACTCTAAAACCTGTGTTCTTTGTATCTTCAACGACTCACTACTAATCTTCATTCCAACGTGTCGTCTTGACTTTGCGTTGACTTTGACTTTAATGTTGACTTTTGTTGACTTTGTATGCGTTGATAATATTAGACTATTTTTCAGACCCAACACTTTCTCTTCAAAAACATCCACCACATTGACCATCACCACAATCTCCTTCTCCTCCTTCTCATAAGCATTCTTCAAACTGTCTTTCACTTCACACTCCTTCCTTCTTCCTGCTTCATTCTTCACTACCTTTGCAATCTCAGCTACCAGGGCATGATTGATTTCTTCTTCAGTCTTGGCTAACTCAGCACTCCAGTCAAAGTTAGTTAGCAGAGCTGTTTCCTTCTTTTTTGTTCTCTTCCTTATCATCAATCAGAATGGCCCAGTTAACTCCCGTTCTAGGTTCAGTGATGATGGGAGATGGACATTCTCTTTTAAAATTACTGAGCTGTTTGCAGTTGAAGCACCTAAGCTTTGATTTGTCAAATCCAACCTTTGTATTTTGGTTTCTAAAATTCTTCCTTCCTGTTATCTCCATGAATCTTCTCACCCTTAAAGTAATCATAGCCATCTGCCATTGTAGATCGCCTTCCTCCAGATCATCAGGATCCATCTGATGCATATCTTCCGTAGTCATTCCTCTTCCCTTAGTTCACGAACCACCAATGCTTCATAACTATGCACGAAGAGACCAAATAGAGCCATACTTTCTGATGGAACCCGTGGAAGATTTGGTTATTTTGATGCAGATCCACTGCTTGTAGTCTTGTCGAAAGTGCCAGTCATACCACCATAAGATGACACATGCTTTGATGAGTATGAACTAGATAAAATAAGAGCAGTATTCTGTGAACAAGCTTAAGATGGAAGCATTGTTTGATTGTATTCTCTTCGTTTCAGGTCTAACTCGAAGGACTTCAACTTCTTGATTATGTCCATAAGTTTGTAATCCAGAAATCCCTTTTCTTGCCTTAACATCCTCACTTGCAGACTCCATTGTGGTGGTAGAGAATCTAGCAGCTTCATGACCTGTTCATTGTTTGACAGCTTCTCATCATACTTCTTCAGTGTGCTAGTAACAGACAAAAACAAAAAGTGATTGGTGAGATCAGTGAGACTCTTATTTTTGTGTCCAAACAAAGAGTTGAATTCATTTTCAACTTGAGCGGCTTTATCCTTCACTAATTCCTCATTACCATCATAGAATTCACACAACGCATCGTATAAGTCCTTTGCACTTTTATACTCACCAAATCTGTTGTAGATTTTTGGTGATAGGCACAAGGTTAGAGCACCGAATGCCTTTGATCCTGATCAATCAGCTTGATGTCTCTCTCAGAGTATTTTGTCGGATCTGCAATTTGAATGGTCATATTGTCTTCTATTGAAACAAGCACATGAGGTCCTTTCATAATTGATCCTATTGGGTGTAATTGGTGTACCGAAAGAAGGCTTTTGATCATCTTTTCGAATCATCAAAGTTGTCATCATTGATTAGCTTAGGAGGTCTGTTTAGTGCCACACTCTCAAGATTAGCAAGTGTAAGACTTGTTATCATTGAAATTTGATTAAGTCAAAATAGAATGTAGTTTTGCACAACAGAATGTAGTTTCGCAGAAGAAATGGTAGTTTCGTAGGTGATAGTTTTGCACCAGAACTTAGTTATGCAGCTAGTTTCTACAGTAGTTTCGGCAGCAGTTTCGGCAGCAGTTTCGGCAGAAACTATTGAACTTTCGTTTAAAGAAAATGGAAGATAGTTTCGCAAGGAGACTGATCAGAATGAAGAACTTTTGTTCTATATTTTCAAAGGAATAAAAACCACAAAAGATCAGTAGTTTTGCAGAATAGTTTCGCACAAAGAACATCAATTTCACACGATGAATCTGAAAACCCTCTTTTTGCCAAAAAGACCCAAAAATAGCCAAAACTCACTCAAATCACACCCAATTTGAGATCTGATGAATTTATAGGTTTCCCAAGTTTACCCCACACTTTCCTCAATCAATTTCCATAGATAACACATGTGAAACAGCTCCGGGATGATTAAAAAGATGAATATGTCAAAACTACCCAAAAACACAAACAATCAAGAGCACAAAGGCTGTGAATCCAAGGATCGACGCAGGAATTATCAATTGATTTTAGCAAGTAATGATCACGGAACTATCAATACTTGCTATTTAATGGATTGTTTATATATTGAAATCGATGAGCAAAACAAAACAACTTGAAAACACAATGTAATAATGTAACACAAAGATGATTTTCAATTGCTTTTCATTCACAACGAACCGATTACAATTTATGTTGATGTTCCTGATGTTCTTATGATTGCTATATTGTAGGTGTTCTCTGTTGTTCTGTTTTGTTCTATTCTTCTCGTGTTTATTGATATCGTTTCTATCAATATATACACCTATTTGAGTATCAATATCTCAATCTCTATCTATTTGTTCCTATTTTCTTGCTAATATCTCGCTATTCTGTTTCGCTATTCTGTTTCTATATGTGTGCATCCTTGCCTTGTTTATCGGCATAGGAGTTCAAATTTACATTGGAAATTGTAAATTACACAAAGAAAGATATTGATGTGACATGGAATATTGCTTGAATTCAATATCTTCTGTCATCATTGAGTTGATGATGTTGCTTTGACATGTTGACTTGTTGACTTTTTGATCTTCCTTAGGAATTTGTCTTCCGTAGGAAGTTCTTCTTCCGCAACAATTGCTCTTCCACAACAACACATAGTCTTCAACATTTGTTCTTCAGTGGTCGTGCTTCCGTAGGAGTTCTTATACTTCTTCAGCAGCAAGCTCACCTTCAGTAGCTCCACTTGATCTTGGATTTGTTCAGCATTTGTTGTTCTTTCGTAGGAGATCTACGGAAACACAGACTT
>JACCIY010000640.1:0-89853 GCA_025506505.1 Flaveria sonorensis | reverse complement strand
TTTTTTTTTTTATCACAGTAGGCCTTAGGTGGTGAGTTTCATATAAAGGATGGGTGGGTCGGGGTCACTAGCCAAGCCAAAGCTTTATTGGGGCCCGGGCCCCCTGTTTTTTCACTCAGAAGTGAAAAAAATTGGAATTTATGTGTTTTTAGTCCGAAAATTTATACGTATTGAGTCTGGCCTTCTGAATTGGGTCTCGAGACTTTCGCCCCATACAATTGTTCAAGCTCTGGCACTGTCACTAACGTGGTTTTATTCGCAAGAAGTGGGTGGCCTTTTGCTAAGGGTTTATCCGGACGACCGGACTTATAGATTTGTTGGCCGTTTTATAATAACTATTGAACTTTTACAAAATTATAGTTCATGCGACTTAATTATTAAGTATTCACTATATTACTTAAAATTGCAAAATCTACATGACCCTTCATTAATTAAAATTAAAAAATACATCACATAAATTTATATTTATAGTTTGTTATGTGAAAAATGGTATATTATTAGTTAGTACAAAAAAGAAGAAACCACCACTTATCATCCGCCGCTTGACCCACTTTAATCGCTATTATATTATAATTTATGAAGCTTCCACCCATACCACATAACGGACCATTTGAGGCTTATTTAATGAGGTTAGGCAGGTGTTGCAAGTTCAATGCACCTTGTAAATAATATCACATGCTGTAACAAGTGTAAATGAGACAAAATTTGTGAAAATTTAAGCACCTCTCTTACCCACTCACTATCTAATAAACCGGACTGGCTTTGAATGAGATCGGAAAGTCGAGCTTAAGTGTAAGTAAAATGATGGAAAGTTGAAATGTAGAGGTCGAAATCAGGTTTATAAGAGCCGATAGCGACTGAGTGAGTTGCTAGGATCGCTTTATCGTAACTAATGTCTTGAATTTCGTACCAAGCATTCCAACCAAAACCTAACAATATATCATATCTATCCTATAAATGTAGTCCAACACAAGTAATCGATTCTACGCCGTTGACCTTTGAGAAGTTACTTTGTGAAATAGGATTGATACCTTGTACAATTTCTTCATTTTAGATAGCTAGAGCTAAACCTGTCCTAAGAATGAGTCGGTAGGTAGGGTCTTTCAGTCAAGCGCTTGCCTTCCTTGCCTATCATTTAGTCCAACAATTGAAATACCTATTCGCATTCCTTCCCACTCCACTTCGAAAGTTACTTTGTTCAGTCGATAGATGCAATGAGGTGTAGGAAATCAGTGGTAAGATATAAAGATCTAAGTACGAAGAACAGGTCGGAACGTGAATCGAGAAATATTGTCATGTGGATTGTGGGCAAGCATGAAAAAACATGTGGAAATGGGCTAATTGAATAATAAAGACCATAAGACAAGTCAATAGGGTCCAATCCGATATAAAGGGTGTAGTAATATAGAAAATGTGTCTGTAATTATTCATTATGTAAACTTGAGAAGAAGTTCAAAAAGAACGAAAAAATCCCAAAAACCACCCTCGTCATTTTCAATATTAAAGTCATTTGTTTCAACCCAAACCTGTTTACCTAGGTACCCAATCCGATCAACCGCTATCTCAAAATACAAAAAATACCGAAGTTTCCATCTTTGTGCAATAGCTCAATAAGGGCTCTCTTAGATACGGGTGGATTTGTGAGCAATCTTTTAGCAAATACGGGTATGATCAGCTGAACCTTTATAACTAGATGTAAGTATGTAACCTTAATGCCAACCCGTTGGGACATTGGCATGTACTTACAAATAACCGCACCCATCCACAATCATTTCAAAATTAAGCTTAACTCACAGTCGAGTGAAACACCTATGCTGACCACTTGAAGGCTTGACCTTTCTTTAATAATAAAAAAACTCCTATAAACAACCTATACCTGCATCTTGTAGGAAACTCTCGATCTCTGAATAGATGAGAGACACCTTACCATCAAGATGCCTATTAAAGACGAAAGATTTTTACCTGACCTTTTATTATAGCTTGCTTATTTAGTCTGACCGTCAACCATTCGATTATTGTTGCTCATTTAACTTCTTAAATAACTAGATTTGCAAATATTATAGAACCATTGATTAGCTGATTATTACACACATCAAATAGCAAAAGCCGTCAAAACTCTCCTACAACCTTAGGCCCAAATGGAGAATACAAGGTAAAAGTGTAGCCCAATGGCAGCCTCAATATTGGGCTCTTCAACTTCAGAGCAACAAAGTGGCCGAATACTAAGCTGGGCTTTATAAACTTGACGTATTCACCTAAACAGGTGAAGCAATGAGATGTTACAAACTTAAAATTTCAAGTGCATAGAATCAAGTTGAAGCCCTTTCAATACAGCTTCTGATTAGTGGTGTATAAATTGGCTTGAAATTGAGTTGGAAACCGGTAAGGGTTGGGTCAACACAAGTTAAAATCGTTTTTTGAAATGGTTCGGGACTTCGGGTTGAACACGGTTTGAGTGAGGAAATGATCAGGTTTAATCTCGGTTTTGCTACATAGGGTTAAGAACTAAACTTAACCTAAGGGTTGGAGTGAAGCCGATTTGTCAGCCACATCGAGTTGTTTTTTTACTCATCTCTACTTCTGATTATTAATTATTTATGGACAAATAATCAGTTTTACAAGATGAATAATGATTATCTAAGGGCAAGATAAAATTACATAACCAACCTTACTTTTTAACATGAGATGATCGATTATATTTATTTTTCCATAACATATCTTTTTACACAAGAATTCCTTTTATGTCATTAAAAAAACCAAAATTTCCCAAACAATCATGTAATAATTACAAACTTCAAACAACATACGTCTTCTAGACTTATTGATCATCTGATTTTGATTGGTGCATTACAAAATGATTAATCACTTTTAAATGCAACATCTTCAACTATAAAAAGACTTTCGAACAAGTAAACCTCAGATCTCATACGATTATTAAGCAATCTTTTAAAATAACTTTTATACACAAAGAGACATATTACAAAAAATTTAAAGACTCGTGAACCTACTCAAGACAATTACAACTCTAAACCTTAACATTTATAATAAGATGATCAAAATAGGATCAGATCTCATACGATTCATTAAGCATTCTTCAAAGCGCTCGTCGCCTCGCTCGATATTTTGCTTAGAAAATTATCGTTCGTTCGAACTCCTGCTCGGTTGTAAACGAGCCGATCAGCTCGGATCGGTTTGTTAACGAGCCAAGCAAGAGCAAAGGTCCGCTTGGCTCAGTTCGGTTCGAATTATTTTTTATTTTTTTACATATAGTTTATCAGTGGTGGATCTAAAAGCACGTTCAGGGGTAACGTAAAAAAACTATTACCGCATATTTTTATAAATAAAAGAAAAAAACACGACAATAAAGGAAGTTAAACAAATACCTAATAGATCTCAAAACTCTCTCTTTGGTTTTTATAGCTTAAAAACAAAACATTCATCTCTAATTTTTTATAACAAATAACACAACATATTAGAAAATTGAACATCAAAAACCTTAAATCCTCAATTTCATAGTATAATTGAGTAAAAAATGTTACCTTGAGTGAACGAGTGGTGAAGGTGGATGGTCCAGTGGCCGGTGAAAAAGGTGGGTGGTGGCACAGCCGCGCAGGTGGAAGTGCGCTAGCGGAAACCGACAGGTGGGCGGTTGCAGCCGGCAGATGAGGTGATGCTTGCTGTTGTTGAGTTGTTGGGCATTGCTGCTGCTCGATCTTCCATTCTTTTTTTTTATTTTTAAGTTTTATATTTTTATTTTGGGCTTATTATAATATTAATTAATGAGTAATGGGTAATAGATATTTTGAGTTTTTATGTTATTGGGTAATGGACTAATGCATTACTAATGAATCAATGGCATAATGGGTATTTTGTATTTGGTTTAAGCCGAAATTTTATAAAACATATTGTTTTTTTTATAAATTTTTAGATTTTTTTATAAAGCTTAAAACTTTTATAAAGTGTTGAGTTAAAAAAAAAGTTAGGAGTAACATAATTTTATCTCAGGGGTAACGTAAAACCATAATTTTTTTTACACATAAAACCGTAATTTTTTTACACTACCCGTGATAAGTTGAGGGGTAGCGGAGTCTACCCCTCGTCAACACATATGTTCGCCCCTGTAGTTTATAGATAACACTTTAGTATATTTGGCTTACTATATACAATTATACAATTATATTTATACATATTATATCAATCAACCTAATTAGAAAGAATTTACACTAAGCATTAAAGTGAAATCCTAAGCTGCTATGAGAAATTTGATACCGCTCTTACTATTAGTCGATCATCTCGTGCTCTCATGCATCGTTCTCTGCATTCTGCTCACCACCTCATCGACTACAGTCTTAGCATCATCGCTAGCCACAACATATTGTCATTTATGAAAATATTATGTTATGAAATATGGTTGCTTTTTAAGTCATTAAAACCTAATACCCAACATTATTACCGTCTCTCATTGCGATATAAATCGGATGACACACTAGTTAGTTGAGGTGTGCAATTGTGCTTGATCGAAAAATTAACGTTCGAAAAATGCTCGGTTGATTTTCCGCTCGGTTGTAAACGAGCCGATCGGTTTGGTTCGGTTTGAAAATGAGCCAAGCACAAGTAAAGGTCCGTTAGGTTCGGCTCGGCTCTTGAACAACTCCAAAATAAAAAATAAATAATTACAAAGATATTAACCCTAACTTGAAAACATAGAAGATGAACCTGAGAGATGTTAAAATGTTGTGTTGAAGAGTGTGAGATGGTGTTTGTTTTTTGTCAGAAGTACTTCCTGACCTCTTTTGTCTGCGCCGTGCAGACCACGCGCAGACGTTAAGGTCTGCAGACTGTTTGTTCTTCGAAACACCTTTCATTAAAAAAGGTCTTCTGAGGTCTGCATGAGGCAGACATAGACCATCCACTTCTGCAATCTTCTAACCTCTTCTCATTCTTCACCATCAGCCACACCATCCGCCCCCGCCACCGCCGGCCACCGGCCACCGCCACCGCCACCCCACCCGCCACCCATCACCCCGCTGACAGCACCCCCACCGACAGATACAACCGATCACCATCGCGACTCACCTCCACAATATCAAACCAAAAGATGTCACACCCCAACCACAGCGGTTTCCCGCGGGCGTGATCATCATGGAAACCATAGTCATTGATCGACCACTACATGATCTGATAAAACATATGTAGCAATCACGTTGAAAGATACATAGTTTTTTTCAGAGTTACATAGCGGAAGTAGTAGCAAAATGTAAATTGTTTTCAAACAAGACAATTTAGAAATAGTGTCCCAAAAGCATGCGTGAATCCTAGAATGAGACAAGCTCCAAACAAGCCTAACCTCATGCAAACCTTAATTTCCTGAGAAAACATGCAGGAAGTATGTCAACATAAAGTTGGTGAGCTCACAAGTTTAAGTAACAGTAATCAGTGTAATGGACCACAAGACTTTCTATGATTTGATTATCGATCATACAATACTGCAATATTATATAAGCACCGCAACCGAAGCTAGACTGTAAATGTAATAGATTGCCCCTACATGTGCCTACCGTAAGCACAGGGGTGAACAGGCTAATAATGCACCCGTTTAGACCTCCAGTCAAGGTTAGGGTAATTAACCCGGGTGGGGGTAGTCAAACCCAATAGTACTATCCATGATTACATCGCTTTGGGAAATAAACTAACGGTCCGATAACAGGGGACTTTATACGATAAGTAAACAACTTATATAACATATGAAATCATTGACAAGTAAATGTGTCCATGAAAATAGTAATTTGCATGTAATCTTCCCCAAAATGGAAACAAGTAAAATGGGGCCGTGAAACTCACCTGTAATGCACGCGTGAATACTAGTAATAGTCCGTACGTATGATCGGTCTAGGAACCTCCTAAACAATATCACAATATATTCATGAGGTCATGATTACTAACCCTAGATGGTCATGCATAACTCATCCACAAAGTTAGATTTGAAAACGTCACTTGACTAGTTAGACACACCGAGCCGTTAATGTTTTATTTAGATTCTTTTCTTCATAGTTATCTTCTTAAAATAAATAATGTATTGTATTAGTTTTATACTAGGTATAATAAAATTATGCTTTCAATGTGCATGAGTTTCTTTTTACCAAGAACCTTCAAAAGTTTACTTTATATAAAAGTAGACTTTTGACAGAAACAGATGGATTTTTAGGCCAAGTTGTCATCCCCTTTTCAAGATCCAAAGAATTTTTATAAAATCTTATATTTTTACCACATTTAGCTCTATGTCTTAGGTTCCCAAAAAGGTACATCTTGTAATATATAACTAAGTTTAAGTGCCTCAAAATGGATCATGAAGCAACAGATGTCAGTGCGGCATTTTTCCTGTACATGTCCATGGATTTCATCTTTTTGAGAGGTCAAACCATACTTTTACAAATAGAGTCTATAGTAATTTTAAACCTAACATCTTAAGCTAAGTTACCACAAAAAGAAAGACTTCATTTGATTACTTTAAGCATAACTTATGCCTCATTCTTTCTGCCCTATCTAATCTGCCAAAAACTCAGATTCAACACCTTAATCATATATGTACGTTTTGGATGGGTTATACTTATCTAAAAGTTTCAAGGTTGATGCGTTGAAAACTAGACATTCTAAGGTTAATGTTAGGCTCAAAAAACGGTTCATTTGATCGTGTTTAGGTTGAGTTATGGTGTCTAAAACACAGAATATGAATCTGCCAGAAAATGTCTTACATGTTTGTTACTTTTTAAGCTTTGCTAGAGCACCTTTGGATGAGTTAGTGAACATGGACACATCACGGTGATGTATAGAAGATTAGGAACAAGGTGCTAACCTTAAACAAGCAAGGAGAAGATGATCTTGAAATGCAAAGAGAAAGACTTGATCCCTTGAACTAAGAATCAAGCAAGAAAAGTGGAGAAGATGTTGTAGGATGCTTGGAAGCTTCAAAAATCACTTGATCTTCAATTATAGTACTTGAATCACCCAAGATTTGTAAAAAAAGAGTTGAAAATAAGATGAGGTGGTGGGGGTGGAGTCTTGGCCCAAAATTTGAAGGGAGAAAGAGGGAGAAGAGTTGTGTTTGTGATGTTGGTGATTTGTGGTTGCAAGTGTTGCCTCCCATGCCCCTTTTAAACACACACTAGATGAAATCACCATTTTTTTTGCATAACTTTAATTCAAAATGAAAATTACAAAAGTGGTAATGGAGGTTCATGTCTTTAAGCCTTGTAAAAGAAATTTCATCTAATTGGAAAGTCTCCAACTTCACACAATGTCAACATGGAATCTTGCATGGGAAAATTGAAAAGGAGAAAGATGAGGTGATAGGGGGTGGACGGCCAAGGGAGGGGGAAATAGGGGTTTGTTTTGCTTTTAAGTAGTATTGGGTATTTTGGTGGTATTTGTTGCACTATGGTAATTTTATATATTTTTATAATTTTACTTGTTACTTTTTAAAATACATAGGATTATCATAAGAAATCATATAGTATCATACATTTTTAATATGATGATATATAAATAATAACTCATGTATCTAGTAGTCGCGTTAAAAGGATTCGTTCCGGGTAATATATCAATTTACGCGATTAGGTTTATTTATGAGTTTAAGCTTTTCCAATCTAAAATACTTTGAATCACTTTAAATTATTATTGGTATGTATATATATAATTATCCCCAACGTTCGTGTGTGCTTGTATCGCGTGTAAAAATGGTAATTACGCCGAATTACCGATGCATGAAATGTTATGCGCGAAAGTTTGCAATGCATAAAACGACTTCAATAAATGTAATTAAATTGAAAATCAAGTAGTACAAGTGTAATTATAACCAAGTCAAGGCCGGGTATTGACCTGAAATTGCCTGTTGTCACAAAAGAACAGCACCTTCACCCTCACCCCGCCGAGCACGCTAACCGGAGAACCGATTTCGACTTTTTAGCAATGTCGGTCAATTGGGAAATTGGGAGATCAAGATCCAATTTGCTCCACAAGGTAGAATTTTCGAGCATCGGAGAGAAGGGGTTCGTCGGAAGGGTGTGGCAGTCGCGGAGGATCAAGGGTTCCGGCGGGGGAGAGGGTGGCAGCCGGGAGGATCAAGGGTTTCGCGGCGGCGGACAGGCGGCGAGAGGGGTGTAGTTCATGTACTGGTGGATGAGGTAAGGGTGGTGCCGGCAGGTGGAGGCGATCGGAGAGAGTTGGGTGTACAATAAAAGGTCCGATGGGACTGTGGTAGTGGTGGTGGTGGAGAGGAGGAGGAGGGAGATAACGATGGTGGATGAATTTTTATTTTTAATTACATATTAATTTTTTAGTCTGCGGATGTTAAAAACAAACAGTCTTTTTCTTGCAGACTGCAGACGTTTGGTCCACCTCTTCTCCAGCAGATGTCTGCAGATGTGGTACGCAGAATGCAGACATTTTCCTGCAGAAAAAACAAACAGCACCTGAGAGTTGAGTTGTAGAAAACAAAGTGAGATCAATGGCTGCTCACTTAAGACTCCATCTTAATGTAGGTTAAATTCAATGAACCCATTTGAATTAAGGCATATACTCCTTTATTCCTTCAAATTCTTTTAAGTATCCTTAACTATCTATTTAGATTTATCCGCCTCCAGTTTATTTGATACATAACCTGAAACATACTAGTTATATGCTAGGGGTTCGGATATCCGAATTTCGGATAGTAGAAATCACTATCCGTATCCGTATCTGAAATTTCGGATATCCGAAATTCAGATATCCAAAATTTCGGATACGGATTCGGATAGTGATTCGGATATCCGAAATTCATTTTTTATTTTTTTATTTTTTATTTTTTAGTTTTTTTATAATAATTAGACATATACTATTATAAAAAATAATATAAAAAACCAACTCATATTATAAAAGTCTCATATATACACTTAAAATCTCAATATAAAATAAAAATATGTCTCAAATTTAAAAAAATAAAAAAATATTTTTTAGTTTTCGGATAATCAGATATCCAAATATCTGAAACTTTTGAAAATCACTATCCGAATCCGAATTTTCGGATATCCGAAATTTGGATATTTCGGATTCGGATTTTCGGATTTTCGGATCGCATTTTCGGATTCGGATATTTTTGAACACCCCTATTATATACTAAGCAAACTTATATATAGTGATAACTAATTGAATTGTCATTATTTTAACAACGGTACACAAAAACATTTAATGCATCAACAAGAAAACTTATTCCTCTGCTAAAAACCTTGCCGAATCCACCCTTTCTTCATCATTAAAATCCAAAACTTTATCATGCTATGTAAATGACATTTTCCTTTTTCAAATCCATTTCAAACGTTACCACCCAACTCCCATCATGTGCTCTCTCTAGTTTTTTCCTCCTTCGTCCACAAAACCGTCTATCGTCTTCCCTCTATAGGTTCTCTTTCGCTCACAAAATCGTACTTTTTGTCTTGTTTAGTTATAAACATTTGTACTTTTCTTTCTTTTCATTTTGATGTAAATAACATAAATTAAAAGACGGATGAACATATATATAATCTATCTGCCATTTCATCTACAGCCGAGTGATAGTGGAATTACTCCCCTAGAAAGAAAATCATGCTTTAATCCTCAATACATGATAGTTGAGAAATTGATGTAGTTTAAGCTTAAAAAGCATAAAAAAATGTACATGTTCCTATTTAACCACTAGCTATTTGTATAGCATGCCAAACTTTTGTGTTACAACTTACAAAGTTGCAAAAATCTTTAAAAAAATTGTTGATAATGGAGTCTTTGTGAAGCACATGAAAGTATGAAACCTCAATGATCAAAAGGGGATAATCCAAAGCCAGATTAGCACATACAGTCTGTCATCAAGTATCGTGATCTTTGATCATACAGTTTTAGCAATTCAATTTGTTTACCTTAAATCAATCAATCAGCTACTGTATAATCGACGAATCGGTTGTTATCACCGGAGGAATCACCGTCACCGGAGAATCACCGGCGCCGGCATTGCCATGGATGACATGGAGGACTCGTTGTTCGAAGGTATGGTTCTCTTCGATCCTTGTTCTCAATTACCACCAGAATTGCCAGTAGATGATGCTAATAAACACGATGATTCTGTTGAACTATCAAATCATCGTGATGTTAGTCAGCAATCTCTTCAATCCACCACTTCCGCCGTCGCAACCACCGCCACAACCACCGTCGGAGCTTCGTTTGAGCCGTTGGATGAGAACCTGTTCTCGAATCTAACCCTAATGCAACCGCAATCTCAAGAAGACGATGTATCCACTTCTCTCGATCAACCTCTTTCGCCATCGTCTTCATCGACATCATCACGTAGTACTACTACTGATTTTGCATCAACGGCGACGTTTGTTTCGCTACCGCAAACCTCCGTTGTAACTCCAACCAGTGGTAGTAATGGTAGAGGTGTTGTGCACACTACTCGATCGCTTACATCGCAGGTTTCGTCCACTAGGAAGAAGAAGAGAGCTGGATTGAGAATTGGATATGGTAGAGCGGCTCAATCGCAGGATTCCGCTGTTGATGTCGATAATTCGCAACCGCAGTCGTATCTCCCCTCTCCGGCACCATCTCCGTCGCGATCTTTGGTTGTTTCTGAAGAAAAAGTTGAACAAGAAGAAGAGAAACAGCAAAAGCAAACCCTAACTGATTCTGAAATTAGTTCGGCATCGACTGCAGCAAAAGAGGAACAAGAGGTCACCTCGAGTATCAAAGAACAGATTAGTGTGAATGAATCTGTGGACTCGACATTAGAACATGAACTACAAGAAGAACAAGAGGTTACACAAGTTGAAAGTAGGGGGGATTCAATGGAGTTGAGATATGAACAGATTAAGAAACAGATTGCTGACAAGCTTGATCGTGTGCAGCAAGCGATAGCTTCTGTATCTGCGAAACGCAAGGAGTTCATTCGAAAGAGAAGGAAAGCTGCAAAGGAGTTGAACCTTGTGTCTGCACAGCACAAGGAAATGGAGAAGGTTCTGGAGGAAGCTGTTGAATCTGAAGATTTTGAGACTGCTGAAAGGGTCAGTGATAGTCTTGCATTGGCTGAGAAAAACAAGGAGCTTCTTTCCATTGCATTGAGAGAAGCTGAAGCAGAATGTGATGCTATTGATTCGAAGATGCAGGAGGCGTTGGAGCTGCAAATTGTAGCTGAAGAGGAATGTGCAGCTCTGCTAAAAAGCTTTGCGGTGGTGAGTTCACTATCTTTTTTGTCAAGATTATGTTCGATATATAACCTGTTCAGTGATTTAAAACATAGTTTTATCTTTCCATATGCTCCTGATTTACGTAATATAAATGCACACTCTTCCGCTGGGTGTTCTTCCATGACTCGTTACATCAAAGACTCATTAAGTGCCTGCATAGGGTTAGTAATTTCATAAAAATAAGATAATATTGCACACATATGAAGTATTGGAGGTCAAACAAACTGATCACATGTAGGGATAGTTCTATGTCAATCACAACTGGAATTTAAATAAATTCAAAGCAAGACAAAATTACTGAGGACAAACTGATAATATGTACTGAAGTAGTTCTAAGTTTAACACAACTGGAAATTAAATATGTTGAAAGCGAGACAAAATTACTGAAAATAAACTGATCACATGTACAGAAGTAGTTCTAAGTCTAACACAACTGGAATTTAAAAAAGGCTAAAAGCAAGACAAATTACTGAGAATAAACTGATAAGTTCAAGTGATTTACACCTCAGATGGTGATGCTGTCTTATGTATCCGGTGATGCTGTCTTATGTATCCAATTTTCTCACCTTTGTTAGCATCCTTATTCTAGCAACTCAAGTATTCTGGGCTGACGGTATTTCCTCCCAGGATGCTGATCATAATGCGGATTCTGTCATCTCAAATGCCAAAACTAAAACTTCAGAAGAAATGGAGAAATGGTTTTCATTATCTGAAGCCTTAGAGGTGAAGAAAATGGAGGTTGAAATTGAATCAGATGTTCTATCAGGAGCACGCAAAGGGTTAGATGATTCCATCGATCACATAGTAAAGGAGGACAAACAAGAAAGTGAACTCCTCTACAAGAAAAAGAAGATTTTAGCAGACGAACTACAGGAATTGCTTGCTTTAGTGAAAAAAAAGAAGCAGAAATAGCAGAAAACAATTCACAAATCGAAAAGATTGAAAAAAAGATGGCTGGTGCAGTCTCTAGCTTCCAGGATGTACTATCAGACTTTGATTTGAAGTCTGAAAAACTTCTATCAAGCCTCTCTCAACTGGAACTGGAGAATGATTATTTGACTAGAAAAAAGAAGGAAATTGATGATTTTGTCCTTCAGGAAGAAGCTAGAGGTTTAAAAATCAGGGAACTTGGACGAGTTTCTGCAGATGAAGCGGATGGGTACCAAGAAGTTATAAATCTGCGTAAGAGTTTAATAAAATTCATCTCAAAATCACGGGAAGATAAAATTAGGTTGGCTACAACTGAGCAGAAGTTGTTTGATGATGTCCAAATGCTCAAACAAGATATTTCTGCTCTAAGAGCTTCTCTTCAGGTTAGTCATCAGATTAATCATGGACTCACGGTTTGAAGGGTATAGATGTAAATTAACTAGAATGCCGTTACTTAGGTAATGTTTGGTATGATGAAATCAGAAGAGCGGAATGGTCTAGTCCATTGGAATGGAAAATAATGGGTTGTTTGTCTGATGGAATGGACCATTTCTTGAGGATCGTGATTCCTTCAATTTGGTTGACTTGCATTTCATATCTAGAGGTGTTTTATTTCTGTTCCTTCTTGGAATGGACTGAAAAGTTACAATGTGGCCCAGTTTTATTGATGTAATCTTCAACAACACAAATCTATCTAAAAATCTTCAAAACTTTAACCGCTATACTTATTTTATGGTTTCCTAAAAGTAACAAAAAAGTTTAAGCTTAATTGAGGTTAAGTGAGCTTTTATTATGTTTAATTTGTATTTTTTACACTTACAAATCAACAATTTTGTGGGATAATGTATGGACATGCCTTCCAAATATTGAAAATGTTACACTCATGCCACCCGAAATTCAAACAGCATTTGAGGTCACCCAAGTATCAATTTGGTTTTGTTAGGCATTCTGGCCAAGACCTTGCTGGAATAATGCAGAAGTCCTTCTCATGGACTTTTTGGGTGCCCTAACTTCATAATGAAATAGATCTTAGTGGGAACCCGAACTTCAAGGGACCTAAATTAGCATGAGCTTAACCAAATTAATATAAACGAAACTGTTTTTATTTCTGGATGGTGGATGGCCTTAGTGTAACCTTTTGAATACATCAATGGCCTATGTAGACATTATGTTTGAATTTTATTAAATAATGTATATAGCAGAAATAAATGAACATTTATATTTCCCTGAATTTTTTTATGCACACATGCTCCGTATGTGTTATAAAAAATTTATGTGAAAATTGTTCACATGGTAATGGAATGTAATGATCCATCGTCCATTCCATTACCTTGCTTATTGCATTATCGGCTCCATTTCTCTATTATCTCATATATTCATTCCAACCAACCAATCAAACCTGATAGTTGCTTAATCAATTAAAAACCGTCAGTTTGCAGCAATACAATTCTTATAAACTATTCTTTTGTTGATGTTTTAGGATCTATCTTCAACAAAATCAGGAACCCAACAATCAATCGAATCTTCTAAACAGAGGCTTCTCTTTATAGAAAAACGAGTCCCAGAGATAGAATCTGAAAAGCGAGTCTTTGCTACTGCAAGAAACTTCAAGGAAGCAGCTCGGATAGCCAACGAGGCAAAGACATTGTATGTTGAAAAAGAAACCTTACAGCTTAAAATAGAGGAAGATATGACCACCCTCAAGAAGATAGAAGATGATATCAACCACAATGTGGAGAAATTACAAGAAAAAGAAGAAAATCTCTCACTAATGGAAAAGCAACTGGAAACAGTTGGATACCAACGTCTAATTCTGCTTGCTAATGCTGCAACAGCTGCAAGATCGGCTGCTATCGAGTTGGGTGACATTGAAGAAGCTGATATTTTACTGAAAGAAGCTCAGGCTGCAGATATGGAAGCCAAAAAGATTCAACCAACTTCTACAAATGAAGAAATTGATGGTGTCTTGAATTCATTCATTCCAATGGAACTTGTTTCCACTCTTGACAAGAATCAGTTGGCTGAGCTGGCGGCATCCACTCCGATATCTACACCATGATAGCAATCAACATCAGTGGTGAGTCTAGGGTTTACTCTGAAGGTGGTCTTTAGACATTCTTTTTCTTATATTTCTCATACACCCATGTTTTGTGTTGGGATTTTGATTTCTTGAAACTGTTTGTTTTGTGGTTTCTATACAATGTTGTATAAACAATTGAAGTTGATGATTTGCTAAAAAGACAAGACCTTTCATTTGGTTTACTTCTGTGATATGTTTTTTATGCCATTGTTTTATCAAAATGCGGTCTTGAACCAGGTAAAGCCCAAAGGGAAACCGGTGTGATCCTATCACACAGATCACACCAATTTCCAATCTTGGTGAAGGTGCATGTGCTTGGGCACCTAATGGCGGTTTAAAACCATTGTTATGTCACCCGGGCATGATTATTTGTTAAGTCGAGCTTTTACCGAGTACCTTGAGTCAGTCAAGTTAAACTATATTGCGTTTGAATTGATTTGGTGGATCTTCAATGGTCTTTTTGATGTTGCATCCTTGATGTATGTTTCAAGGGATGTTCGGTTGTGTTGGTGACATGAACCTGAATGTTTGATAAGAACCCGAAAACCATAATCAGAGATAAGAATACGAACATGACATAATTCTTCACGGGTTGACACAAGTATGACTTATTTAACTTGAATTTTCTATTTTATTTTATATTTTTATATATTCGTACTATAAAATCATAAACTTACAATCAAAATATGAATTTATACTAATTATCTTTGTTTAAATTATAAACTTATGCTCATCTCTCTATCTTTTACATTGTGACATAAAATATCCAATCAGTTTCAATTATAACAAAAACAATATTTAAAAAAAGTAAATATGAAATTAAACAGGTTGACCTGAACATTACCCGTTTAGTTAAATCCGTTCAAAGGTTTAACTTGAATTTATGTTCAATTCACCTTGTCTACTTTCTTTTATAGCATTAATTAATCGTGGCGTTAATGTGGTCTAAATAATATATATATATTCTATAAATATTTCCCTCACTTTTGACAAGTTTTATGTTAGTTTTTCATCAAATGTTATTTTTAATTAGTTCTAAAATAGGTTTGGAATACTTTAAGAGACGACAAGTTAAATATATATATATACTTTAGTAAAACTTAATTCAATAATTAATAATACTATATTACAGTAAATCTTGAGAGCAAGAAGTGAAACCTCAAAATATTTGTATTATGTTAATTAATTTTGCTTATATTAAATTATTTATATAATGGTCAAAAATCGTAATAGTTAAAATTAAAACAAAAAAATGCAATTTCAAACAAATGTAAATAAGCTAGTATATCAATTCATCCAACTCTCTCTGCAATTGAATTATATAAACAAACAACATAGTTACATAAATTATTTGAAGTATTAGTTAATTTTTAGTGGACGTCAAAAGTGAATAAGTGGAAACTAGATAAACTCCTAAGCTTCATTGAGTTTTAAATTAATTTGATTCATTCATATAATTGTTGTGCCGATATTACTGAAGATTCAAAAAATTGAAGATCATGCTAAGAATTGAAAGTCAAAAAAACGGCAATGTAGTACACGCATAAAACAATAAAATCTCCTTATAAATTAAAAAAAAGAAAAAAACCTACGAGGGAGAGTTGGCAAGCATATTCAAAAGTTCATACGCACAACAATTAGAGGAAGACTTGATCAGATTCAAATAGAGAAGTAGGAGATCAATAGGTGATTTTGGAGTAATCTTAAATAAAGACATCTATAACACAAATTGAAATTAAAGATCATTTGGTTTTGCATCGTTTTTGTTTATTTTCTTTGATTTCATTGATTCTCTCGTTTATGTTACTAAAGTTTACAACGTTATTATCGTTTTTAATGTTTATAAACGTTATGAGTAACTAACTTTTTACTACCTAGGTTGAGTTGAAAATTAATATGTTTTGACTCTTAATTAAATATGAACACGTGTATTGTTTTATACTTAAAAGTTATTGCCATGCTCGTGTATGTTTAATCTTGATTGATTGGTTTTCATCTAGATTAGGTTTGCACGTTAAAATTAATTACTTCTTGTTTTTAATTTTAAACTTGGATTAGAGATAATCTGAGGAGCATTGGTTGTGAGTTGATAGTATTTGCAATGTGCTACCTTATTTAAAACCTAGGGGTGATAGATACTGCTTAAACCTCCTACCCATTACTTGTTAGGTTTAGATTTCGTGAGCGTGTGTTTTGCCTTTCACTCGTGATGTTACTGTTTTAGGGTATTTAATTGTATTTAATCAAGTTATCCTTAGTCTTAGGGTTAGAAAATATAATCTTAAAGATATTGTGGTAGAAAACCTAGGGACGATCTTTCATTAGACATTTTAATAAACCTATCTTGTGCTTCACATGTGTCTTTGGTTTTTTTAGAGAGTAGCAATATACCTAGTTAACCCTACATTCGTATTTTTAGAGATAGTCATACGAGTCATTCCCTTTATGTAATCACATGTTAGTTGGATTCCTGCCTGGGTAGTTATTTCACATATTTGATCGTATTCAAGTTTCCAAGTTTGAATTCTTATTTGTTTGTTTCTTCCGTCGTTTTTAGATTAACTAAGTTTAGTTAAATTGTTTATTTTGTTTATTAATAATTACTTAAAATAATTAAATTAATCAGGTTAGAAGTCGATAGAAGTTTATTATCGAGAGCCGCCAAAGGTGTCCATGGATTCGATATCCGGACTTACCTAAATTTTACTATATTACGACCGGTACACTTGTCGTTTGTGTGAAGTTTAGTTAGGAAATTCTTTTTTAAAACTCATTTGTGAAAATCGTTTTTATAATAAATTAATATATATTTTTTCACACATCAGGCGTCCATGTCACTTCTTTAGCTTGTTCTTTATGCTCACTAGCCACTGAAGATGTTGACCAAAATTTTATGGTCTGTCCGTTGACTAAGGAGGTTTGGAGAAGAATTTCATTTTGGTTATCGTATTCCTTATGGCCTTATCGTGTTGGGCTACAATTAGAGAATTGACGGATGATCTTTACTCTCGAAAAAATAAAGTAACAACTCTCGTTGCGTACGCAACACTTTGGTCAATCTGGAAAGCTAGGAACGAGTGGACATTTTCAAAGAAGAGGACCTCAACAGAGGACAAACTCATTAAAGATTTCAAAATTCAAACTTTTTCTTGGTTGAAAAATAGAGGGAAGAAAGTCATCACAAATTGGGAAAAATGGGTTCTCAACTCACTAAATGATGTGTTCAAATCTTGAAAGGGAAGTTAAACTCTTGTATAGGTTAGGTTGGGTTACCTGCTCATTTTTTCCATTGGTTTTCTTTCAGTTTATCTTGGGTGCTATATATGGGGTTGTGCTAGTTTCTCGCTAGCGGTTATATGAATAAAAATTCATTGTTGCCGTTAGAAATAAAAAACAAAAGTCTTCTCATTTCATCTATGGGCTCAATTATGAAAAACCAGATGATGCAAACTTAGGACATTAGCATTTGGAATGTTAATGGGGTTTCAACCAGATTGGACCAAACCAGAGCAAAATAAATAGTTAGAAAAAAAGGCCGAAAAATAAACTGAACTAAACCGATACCCGAACTAGAATGAGGGAAAAACAGAATCAACCAATTGATATTAATGAATCTATAGATTAGACACAAGAATTTCTATAACCGCATAAACAAATAAGCTTTAAAGCTACATGAAAACTATAGGTTCCAATTTGGAAGAACAATGAACAAAACCACAGTAAAAAAGCATACAAAATATGATGTCTAATGCAAATTCAGAATCTTTCTATTTAGACTCCCCAAACTCAGGGTCCTTAATTGGACCTTTCTCCAATCCATCTTTCAATAAATTTAACTCTTCTTCAGTCAAACTGTGTTTAGGAAGGGGTACACTTTTTGCAGCCGCCTTTTCAACCTCGACAGCCCAACTGTAGATCACCATACCAGCAACTGCAACAAGCATTCCCGCAATGTTCTTGAAAGTCAACTCTGAGTCAAACAACAGCCACCCTAAGGTCAACACAGCTACGGTTTTCATGTGACCCAAAACTTGAAAAGAAACAGCTGAAAACCGGCCAATGCAGAGGTACTGGCTAATGTTGCAGAAAACCGCCAGTGAGCATGAAATCAGTATGAAGGCCTGTAATTGGTGAGATTGAAATTAGATGTATGGTTCAACAAAATAATTAAATTGAACCTTCAAGGGGTGGAATAATAATAAGCATGGTAAGCATTTGATTTCCCTTTAGCAGAAGTCTTACGTTTGAATCCAGCTTTCACTGGTTACTGCCTTAACCCCTTAAAGGCCACTACCTTAGTACCTAGCCCACAGGCTAGCATGGTGTTGGAGGGTCCCATGAGTTTTACCCAACAGATTCTCATGGCTACCAACAAAAACTCAAGAAAGAATAAATTAATGAAAGAAGCAAGAAAAAGAACAAGTTTTGCTTACAATTGCACCAGAAGATATGGTTTTCATGTAATCGAAAATAAGTCTTCCACTTAGATAATAATCAATGAAAGGGCCCAATACAAGAAGTGAGAGCGCTTGAATAGGAGCCGTTTTGCTCAACAACTCAAAAGCTCCAATCGAGTATTTCTTCTGCAAGGAGCCTATAGACTACACCATAGAATCAAAATAATCATTAAACATTTGCATACATTGAAGATTTTAGGATATTATCAAAGAAGATTACAAAACACCCATGAACTTACAATTTGTTGCAATGATGTTGCTAGCACTGCTACACATGCGCAAATAAAACCTTTGGCATTAACTTTAACATCAGTCACAGTGCAAACACCAACACCTATAACCACAACCACCACAGAAGCTTTAACTTCCTTTGAATACCTCTTGTTATGAAGAATCCATTCCATCACACAAACCACTGGAATCATGCTGAGCTTGGAGATCTACACCATAGAAAGAAGTAACATAAGCAATATTCAAGGATACAACTAATATAATCAAATTATAAGTAAAACACATGTGCAACGACAGTTTATAACTCCATACTTGGTAGAATCCAACTGAATTCAACATAAGACTGAGGTTCATCCCTGTGATCGACATATTTGCAACGACTGAAAACCAAAGAAGTTCCCACAAAGGAACGTGTTTGGCTGCAGTGTATCCAGTAGAATTTGACACGAATCCAACCAGTGCAGTTACAGCAAAGTGGAATCCTGTTAATGTTGTGGCTGCAAGAACAACCAAATTGCCCTAGTCATCAAATCTGATTACAACCAGTTTCGTTCAATCAAGACATCAACTACCAAATTCAGATCAAGGAAGTTGATACTTAAGTTCATCAAAGCTTTACTGATCCATATAATGAAGTCAATTGGGGGCAATGTAGACATTGTAAAAACCAATTCATTGATCTATAAAAACACAATCATACAGTGTGAACAAAACAGTTAACCTAACAACACAGAGCTGAATTCATGATCATGAAGTAAAAATTAGTGAAAATTTAAAATCAGATCGATCAAATTAAGGCTCCAATTGATCACACGAAGCATAAACTGATCAAATTCAAACCGATTAAACCATAAACGATAAATTCACAGATACGTTTCAAGATCATAAACCCATAAATCAAGAACATGATTCAGACAATAAGATCTAACCAAACCATCAATTGAATCGATTAAAGACACCCATTAACAAGATCCGAGGACCAATTGACTAACCGAAGGTGAACGAGTAGCCATTAGCGGACATAAGTTGCTTATTGGCCATGATGATTCCAACAGAGCTTATGACATTCATGGCCCATGCTCCGACGTCGGACACCGGCGACGTTTTCTTCTCACTGGCCATGAACCCACTTGGGAAATCACTCGATCTCAAAAGGGTTTGAAGAGAATCGAAAAAGATGAAGTGGGTGTGGGTTGATTAGACCCACCGACGGCAAATTCAAGAGGGTTCAATGGAGTGAAGACGATGATTGACAACAAGAAGAAATCAAGATTCGGAGGATGTTAAATGATGATATGAACGGTGATCTAGGATTAATAATAATAATAATAATAATAATATGATGTTGATATCATATGGAGACAAGATCCATTTGGGGGAAAATGGATTTATGGAGATGTTGTCTTGGTGTTTTCTATTTTTGTCACTTTTACTATTTAGGACTATTGGTTTACCCAACCTTTTTTTTGTTGTACTAGAAAAGATGATTAACATTTGGTTTTTGAAAATAAAGGTAGTTTTGGACAAAGATTAAAGTGTTAGAAATAGTCTTTTTATATGTGATATGTTTTTAAACAATGAACACAATTGTCTATCTTAAATTTACTTCAAAAATTCATATATTGTTTATTTTATAGGCTTTGAATTGTATCGGTAATTAGTTTGAGAGGATTACACTATATATTACTAGAACAAGAAACCATTAACAAGTGGGATTTATGAAAAGAAAAGTTTAGATTTGAAAGTTGGATTCAAGGGTGTGTGATTTAGTCGTTATCATGTATTTGTGTTGGTGAATAAAAAGCTTGGAATAAAGAATGTTTGTTGAGTTTGTTTGTTTGGTAATTTCAAATGGTTTATTTTAGTTATATATAAGTTAGACAAACAATCTTACATATCATTAAAGCATCTCATTTGTGTATTAAAATGCAATAATGTTAAAATACATTTGACAATTCAATGTCAAATACATCTTTACTATAGATATCCAACTAAAGTTTTGAACAAGGCCCGTTGGAAAGGAAGACGTTGAAAAAACAAATGAGTGAAACGTAAGAAAAACGGTTGAAAATGCACCCACAAAGACATGGTGTAAGAGGAAGGGAGGGTGTGAATTCTCAATCCTAGCTAGTTTGATCTGTCGAAATAAGGTTTCCGGTTGGCTTTGTATGAAGAAGCCTATCTTTCTAGCCCTAAGTGAGCCATAGATCGTGAGTGAGCTTTCTTTGAGTAGAGGTCGAGTGTAGAATACCAGAAAATCCTATCTTGAAAATGACATTTTCGTGAAATAGAGAAAGTCGTCCCGTCTTCAACTGAGGCCTTCTCGGTCGTTGAGGAAGATTCAATCCAAACGACCGGTTCTAAACCAGAGGAGAGGCAAAGGTAGCTTTCTCTGTAGTATTGTCACACAACTGCCTGCCTAGAAGAGCCACTCGCTCTGTAGTGTTGTCACACAAGATAAGCACGTCGCACGCCTGCTGGTCGGGCGAATCTAAGTTCTCTTCTGGTCAATTGTCCACCCAGTCAAGTGCAAAAAAAAAAAACACAGTAGAACCTAAAGACTTGAATCAGGGTCTGCACACATAAAGAGAAAAGCTTGAATTGGAGCGATTTGACTGTTATTAACTTATTATGTAGATAATCAATGTATTTATGTACAAAATAAATCAGTTTTTTTTTTTTAATTTTAAAGAACCATTCCTGGCTTCCCATGCTCTATTCTTAAGAGCTAGTGCAACTTTAACAAAAACTGAGAATATCAAACTAAGTGACAGGGTAATATTATCTAATTTGTTTGTGGCTCTTGATTATTGTGTGAATTTGATGTGTGTTCATAAGCTTGCTAGAGAGAGTAAACTAATAGTGTCTTTTAACGAAAATAGCTACTACATGCAAAGTGTACTCATAAAGAACACTTCATGACTAAAATCAGAATGTACTCACAAATAACAATCTAATGACTAAAAATTAACTCAATGGTTTGTATTTTTGTGATGGTGTTTTTAATCTATTAAGGTGTGCTAATATAATTGTATTATTTTAATAAACTTGTAGCATGCTAGACTAGGACACTAGGTCATCCATTTGATAAAGTCTTGAATGTGTTAAAAGTTAACTTAAAATTTAAACTTTCTAGTAATAAGTATGAAGTATCCATGTGAAGTTTGTCATAACACCAAGGATAGATAGCCTTTTCCTCTAACTATTAAGAAGTCAAAAGCTGTAGAAGAACTAGCTGGGTTACATATATAACTCGAAGTAGTAAAGGTTTTAAATCCCTAATTGTGATTGATGATTATACAAGGGCTTTGTGGGTCAACTAATAGCAAATGAAGAAGAAGTTTTCTCTATAAAATTTAGATTTTTTTTTTAAGTTTATTAAAAACAAATTTGGAATAACAGTAGAAGCTTTTTAGAAGTGATAATCATCATATGGTTTTCTTGTTGCTCATAGAATTCATCATAATTATATAATATTAAATAACTTTAAATTTTAAACAACATATATATCTTTGAGAATTTTTCTTAGGAAGACATATTTACTATATAATTTCAAAAAATAAATAAACCTATCAATAAATTTTCACTTAAACAGTAAAATCTTTGATAATTTTTCAGGTTATCAGATAATGGGTAATGACGCATGATACCTTCAAAAATGGATAGAATTTGCGGTCAATAGTAAGTCGCATTCGATTCAGAAGATATACGGTTTCAAGGGGACGAAACCAACCATGGCCACACTTGCCTATACCGACATAGTATAAGAACAATAATAGCTTATATTATCAATGTTAGAGGTTATATATATATATATATATATATATATATATATATATATATATATATATATATAATATAAAATAAGGGGAGGAATCCCTTGAAAACTATATTATAAATGAAATCCAAGGTTACATATATGTAAGTACGTGTTACAAAGTATGCAACTAAAAGTTACGTACATGTATCTCATACAACTTACGTATATGTAAGCCGTTTCGTCATCATCGACGTTCCTTGGAGTTTATATTAAAAAATATATAATGACCTCAAAAAATAAAGTTGTAGTTTTCTCAAATATACTTTAAACAATTAAAAAGTTAAATAAATTATAAACTATGTGATTGGGTACTGGTGGTTTTCACGGTTTTCATTTATAAACGTGGTTTTCATTTGATACCTCTCTTATAAAATAATAATAATATATATATATATATATATATATACACACACACACTACATATTCAAAAAGAAAAAGAAATACGAAATAAGAAAAGATAAATTGCATGTTCTCAATCCATTTACAACCGTTGAATTGTCAAAACAGAATTGTATAAATTTCATATTGAGCAAAATCAACCAACTTTCTTTGGTTACAATGGTTTATAAACACCCCTGTGAATTTTGGTCAAATCCTAAGTGCAGATTCATGAACGCCTTACAAATTTATAAGCCAAACAACTAAGTACAGTTTTAAAAAACACCAGCACCTGTGTGACAGCTAAACCGACATATTTAATAGGTTTGGAGGTTTAGACCAGTTTTTTAAATATTGTTTATTTCTATTATAATTTTTTAAGTGATAAATATATTTTCTTAAGTGATAAAGATACTTCATTAATACGATACATATACACAAGTGTATGTTCAGAAAATAAAATATAGGCGAAATTAAAAGAAGGTTAAACAATCTGTCTCGACTCTCGTATACACGCGCTATTCGTTCCAACCAAAAACAAACCATATAAATCTCAAGCCAACCAAAACAACAAATGGCTTTGATTTGATCACTTTGAACTGTTTATGAACAACCATGTAATGATGTAAATAATCGCACTAAATGAACAACATTTTTCATCCAGAGGGATTTATTTATCAAGGTTGAACTCTACATAAACAGAAAGGCAGAGATGGGGAAACAAATAATATATTATGTGCTTATAATAAAGCAGATTGAAAATCATTTGAAAGTTATATGTTCACTCAAATACGCTACAAATTCAACTTCATCACCAAAATGATACATACAAACAGATAACTTCCCACTTTAACCATGCAACTTCACTGAAACTTCTGGGCCCCAGGGGGTTTTGTTGGCATGGGAAAAGAAAAATTTTCTACACCAGGAACTTGGGGAGCTTCTACATATGGACTCTACAAAAATGAATAATATATAATTATTATTACTATATATAGAAATATATATATATATACGCCGTGGTCGTTGAGCAACCTCTCTGCCCCAGGGTTTTCAGCCCTATCAATGGCTTTGCTATGAGTTGGATTTTACTAATACATTTGTTTGTTTATATATTTTCAGGAAAATATGTTTTTCAGTGAAAAAGAATGAATGCATACCTGAGGTGCCATGGTGGTTTGAGAACTTTGACCAGATTCTGCAGCTCTTGAAGCATGATCTGTATCAACACCATTCAGATTATGCTTACCAGACTGTAACATTGGGTCATTTTCATGCTCATTCACTGGTTTTACCTTCTGAAACCAAAACAGTTGTGTATACATCAGCCATCTAGTCAAATAGTCAACATACCAACAAAATTGTGTCACATTTGTCCAATTTACTTGAAAATGGGTCGATTTGGGTTATATAATATCAATGTTTTATGGGTCAAGTAGATCAATTTAATGGATCGAAAACATTATTTATAATTAGATGAAAACCGTTTTGCCCCAACCCCTCCAGCTAACCAATAATAAGACCTGAAAGATTCGACCAAGAGTCCTCAAACCCTTAGCTCTTGCACGAAGTTCCTCTTTTTTCACGGTATGATCATGAAGAACCTGAAACAAACATATATAAATATAAGCAACGCCTATATATTATATAAAGAAAAAACGAAGGAAAGTGGATACAACCATCTCACAGACGCGAGAAAGTGTGGCTTCAATATCTGCCACATTAAGCTTCCAAAGAGAATCTGTCATTAATTTCTTGTGTGACTGCATGTATTCTTCAAGTTGCTCTTCTGTGTATTTCCCTTCTGCACTTAACTGCTTTTTCATGTCCTCTTGAAGCTGAATTAAAGCAATTGCGCCTAAAACACAAAAATGACAGCAAATAATCTTACAAAATATCAAAAAGCCAGACTAGATAGGCAAAGGCGTAAGGCGCAAAAAAAATCGCACACCCAAAACAAGAAAAACATGATGATGATAAAAAAGATATATATTACGCATAAAAAGTTGATAATTAAATACTATTATACAAATAATAAAAACATAATACAATATATAGGCCAGATGTACCTGTAGCTGCTGTAACTTGTGATTTAATAAAATGGCCTTTGTTCCTAAACCACTCGGCAATAAACGGTAAACCTAGATATATAGCCTTTTTACCAAGCTCCTTGGCAGCTTGGTGTGTATAAATATAACCAATTGTGTTCAACATGTCCACACCATAAGCTACAAAAAGTGGCATAACTTACTATTAAAAATATGATATCTTAGTATTATTTTTTCTTGGTAAACTGTAAAGGAATATAATATAAGAAAATTGCTTAAACAATTTAGTTAAAATAAAAAAAATTGCCTGCATTGGAGAGCCTTGATACTTCAGCTTCAGCATGACGAATAAAATCATCTTTGTTTCCTTGCACATACTCATGTAGACGGTTTTTTAGCAATTCAATCAACTTGTTTTCTCTTTCTGTTTGCAAAATCTGTGATGCACACACTTACCTCATTCAAATTTACAAAGCCACATAATAAATATTTAAAAATATTACAGCTATACATATAAAGGTTGGAATAAGAACTCAAATAACTGGTAGTTTTATATCTCTATTGAAGTGTCTGATAGAGTTTCTAAGTGTTTTCTATCAGAAAAAGTAAACAAATTAGATGAATCCGATTATGCAATCTATTGCAAGAGATGCATGCAGTTGACTTGCACATACGTAAAAAATTAAAAATTGGGGATCAATCGTTTTTAATGCTTCAAAATTTAAGCAAGCACTTCAACAAGATATAAAATTGCCAAGTTTATGTTCAAATTGAGTGTTTTGATCAGCTCTTATGTTTCATTCCAATATTTAAGTTGCTATTATTTAATGTTGATTCTATACAAACACATATGACATACCCTCATCTTTTCTTGCAACTTTTTCGCATCAACCTGCTCCCCTTCGGTGAAAATATCCAAAGAAGCCATGGATGCCATGGCAAGCTGGCCAATGTAGTCTTCAAATAGCTCACTCCCGAAAAGCATTGCAAATATGGCAGCTGGGTCGATGATTGCGTCACTATAAGTAACAGACAAAGATTAACTATAAAATATCAAGAAATACACATACAAGCTTGTGCATTATACAGTATAAGATACCATAATCTATAGTTAAAACCACAAAACTAACGTTGAGATTCCTGATTTCCCGTGAGCATCATAAGCCTGTCTTTGATCAGGATTACTCAATACTTGGTAAGCTTCTCCTAAAACCTGTTATAAGTATATAATATCTTTAAATAAAACTATATATCGAAGAAATATATATAGAAAAAAGTAAAAAAAGAACACAGATAGGTACTGCAAAAACGAAATTAACATTCAATAAGTGTTAGATGGAAATGTTGCCTGAAAATTGTGTGCTGCATGAGGATCATTTGGATTTTTGTCTGGATGGACCTGTCGTGCCTGCAATCCTCCAAGCATAGCAAGTTAAGGAAAAAAAAACAAGAACTAAACTGTGCTCACATCTATTTACTCGTAAAATAGAAAGAGAATGCATGCACAAATCACAATTATCACAAAACACTTGTTTGTACGTGTATAAATATTTAGATATCAATACATACAAATTAGCCTGCCTGATTTCATGTAATGTTTATTGTATGTCTAACAGACTATGAATAATGCATAAACTGTATACAATCAAGTTTGATGCACATGAACAGTTCTTTATCAAACAGATATCAAAATTGGACCCTCAATCATTAAGAATAGTTATACAAGGGCTTCATGGGAGGAACATAAGAACTTGCCAACAAAAAATGTCCTCTCAACAAACAACATGTGCTACATTTTGGTAGTTTAACATGATTCCTTATCAAAATTGTAAGCACTTTATCAATATAGTTTAACCTTCAAGACAGTGACACCATATACACACTTTAGTTCCTCAAGGCCTTAGGTTCAATCCCAACACCCCTTGAAGGTCAACCGCTCAACGTAAACTACCTAGTCTCATTGGTTAGAAGGGTATTGTTGGGTAAGGTGAGTTTTCCGGTAACGGTAAAGGGTCTTACGGCTAGCTACCAAAGTTCATTTATTTTGGGAAAAGGGAAAGATAGCACTTTATCAACATAAATCTCTAAATGAGCAATACCCAAAATCATATACATATCACAATACCTCAGTTTCAATCTCCCTAATTCATTGATATCTCGTTCAATTAGGGCAAACAGAACATAAAATTGGGCAAATTGAACAAAATCACAAAAATATCATAGCAATGAAAAATATACAACCTTGATGTAATAAGCTTTCTTAATCTCAGATTCGGTAGCTGTGGGTTTAACCCCAAGAATATCGTAATACTCCGTCTCCTTCACCATCGATCATACACAATCGATCTAGGGTTCTTTTCGAATCAACGAATTAAACGAAAATCCCAAAGCTGAAAACTTAGGAAACCCCAAGTCCCCACCTGAGTTCTTCTCCAAAGTCGTACGAATACGAATAGAATCGAATTGAATTCAACCCAATTGAAAAAACCAACAATTGGTCAAGAAAATGATAAAAATAACAACTGGACAGATTGGAATCGTCGTTGAAGATTAATCACAGGTACAATTGTTTAAGAAAAATCAAATTGAAAGCGTGTGATTGTGATTTGAGGGGGAAGGAGATGCGAAACAAGATTTGTTGACGTTGAACAGATGGATTGTTAGGACCCGCAGGCGGGTTGTTGTTCTTCAGTTGATCGATCGATCTACACCATCCATTGCGATTTGGGGTTCGAGAAATTGAGTGTTTGATCGGTTTGATGATTATTATTCAAAGCGAAATGGGTCGTCGGTCATCATCGTATTTGGGTTTCTATTGCATCTCCAATTTTGTCGGATAGTTGCTTCCGAATTTTAATTGAAATATTTTTAAATTCTACATTCTTAAACCGTAATTTTACGACATTGATTCGATGATCGGATGAGTCAGTGTTCATTCAGTGATCCAATTAGTCGTTTAAAAAATAATTATACGATCTTGCTTCGAAACACATGTGTTATTTATCAAGTCCATTTATCTGTTTTCCAGTCGTGACCACACACCACCTCCTCATAAGAAAACACATATTGTCTCGGCCCAAAACATTTTGCCCCGAGCGGTACTCTCAGTCATGACGTTCAATTTGGGAAGCTATGAAGCTACAACTAGGGCATAAGACTTTAGACATCCAATTTGAGAAGCTATAAATTACAACTAGAACGTAAGATTTTATGATGAAATTATCTGTGTCTGCTAAGTATTAAAAAAAGTTCTATCATTAGTTTTTCTAGACCATCATTTAAAATAATAACATATAAGTAATATTTATATAAGTTGTTAGTAAAATATTTACTTGATTTAGTAGTAACATGTGTACTCTTGGCATAAGAGCCCTAACTTTGATCTTTGCACCTTCATCTTTCATTTATACATGCTTTTAATATTTTCAACTCTTACATATTTGGTATCTACATTTTATTTTACGGGTTTTTTATTTATTTGTATTTTCTTATCTTTCTACATTACATAATATAAATGAGTCAAGTCAACTGAATAAGCTTGTAAATCTAAACAATATAATTCTTTAGTGGCCAAATCAAACGGCTTATTATTATAATTTAGCTCAAAGTTGTCATCAAACTTTAACAAAAGTTATTTTCCCAATCTAGGCAAATATTATTACTTTACTACGGCCCTATCTTGTGTTTTTTCATCATTAGTCCTTACCATATTAGTAGCATATATTCAAGTGTTTAATTCAGTTTATTGATACTTTATCATATATTATTTTTTAGTCGATCTGTATTGAGCCGACCTATTTAAAAAAGACATATAGATTTTTATCTCGCTCGAGGACTTCAAAGTTATGGCCGCCTCTAATTGGAACTTTGTGAAATTAAAAGTTATATAATACGTAAGTGGGTTGACGTGATAAACTGTTAAAAGATGCGTGTTAATCAGGTCAATCTTAACTTTGGCACTTTTAAATGGTGTAAACCAGATCACGTCCACTTTGATTCATAGATCTAACTCAATTGAAGGATTATAGACGCATTAGACATGTTGAATGGTTATAATAAATTAATTAAATTGATTGCAGATGGTTTGGAGGGTTAATTTGCATAATTAAATAAGTTGGCAGAATGTTTAATTAAACTGATTAAAGGTTAATTTAAACATAAGTTGTTTATTAAAAGGTTATATGAGACAACCTAAGTTTGGTCATATATATCTATAGTTATTTTTTAATTCGTTATATATCTATATGCTTAAGTGACTCAATAATTTATGAGGCTCAAGGCGGAGTAAGAAACTTGATGTACTTATTAGAGTGTCGCCGTTATAAATAATGAGGAGTTTTAGGATTTTTAGGTTTTTTTTGTGAATAAGGGTAAAACATTGATTTTTTTAGTAGGACAAGATAATTTCTGATAAGAAAAAAAAGGCTCATTTCTTTTTTCAGAGGTTGATTAAGTGAATATTTTAAAGCTTAAACAAAAAAAAGGTAACGACTAACGACTGAACTAATATGCATAATTTATTTTTTAAAATCATGCCCCAATAACCTTAGAAGCCCTACGTACAACACTAACAATTAAGCGAATTAACACGATAGAGCACAGAGCACTTATGATTATGATTTCACTTTCTTTTTCTAAAATCTAGTTCACTTTGTCGGACTACTAGAACATGATATACCCGCTTCGACATCCCATCCCGGCAATATATATATATATATATATATATATATATATATATATATATATATATATATATATATATATATATATATATATATATATATATATATATATATATAGCATTGGTTATATAAACACTAATTTGGGTTGTTATCGGTACACTCTTCACTTTCTATCTCTCTTTATATGTATATATATAACGAAAACACAACAAAAGTTTTATTAAAAAGACTACTAACAAGATGTTAGAGCCCAAACATCAATTAACCAAAAGATTATTTAAATTAAAATTACACCAATGATGTCAATCTAAATTGTTTAATTTCGCCCTGTTTTTGTGCCATCAATACGTGTTAACTATAACTTCTTTCACCACCAATGTAGGATTAACCGATCTATATGTTGAAGATCTAAGTTGTTTCTAGCCTTCCAAATATGCCACCACGTTGCCATGTAAATACAATGAATGACGGTTCTTATCTTCCGGTTGCAACTCAAGTTGTCCAAGTCAATCATCGTTTGACGCATTGAAGATGGTATCTGCTCCGGACCTCCATGCCATGCTTTATCCCTAAACCAAACAAACATAGTCATGTTACATAAAAAAAAAAGAACATGATCAATAGATCTGTTGTGGCCGAAACATAAGCTACATTCTTATGCATGAAAGAGATAGAGAGATGAAGTTTATATCATACTAATTATCAACCTTTCTATGCATAATGATGTTGTATCTTATGTATAAGGGGTTTTTCAACAAAAAATTGATTTTTCATTTTTAACCTAACGCTTTTCATATTTTACAAAGTAACCTTCCAAAATTTGATTATTTTTACTTTAAACCCAAAACTCTTCATCTTTTACAATTTAATCTCACAAAATTTTATACTTTCAACTTTGGTCCTCTATACTTTTCATATTCTGCAAATTTCCGTCTTACGTTCGTTCTAGGTTTTGCAAGTTAACACGACACAAACATGCATGTGCGATTCATCAAATTTACGTTTCGCTTTATGTTTCGTTCTAAATTTCTGTAAGTTAACACAACACAAGGTGCGTACGTAGTTTATCGTTTTTACGTCTATTTTCCCCTTTAACAAATCCGTCGCAAACGCGTGAGTCTTAAATCGACTTAGTTATATTTTTATATGTTTTATGTTTTGGTCTTATTTTTTGTATTAACACATCATAATTTCAATGTTAATGTTCATCAATGGTGGTTTGACATTAATGTTATTTTGCACGGTTTTACGCCCTTCACACAATACGAAGAGCCTAATTATAGTATATTTCAATAATCATTGGGTACATTTATACAAGTCCCCTTTTAAATCTATCTTATTCTATTACTCGTTACATAAAATTAAAATCTATTTACTTTTATCACGTTGGTTGTTCGAAACTTCAAACACAAAAAAGTAAAAAGATTACGCAATTACGCCAGCTGTACCAAATCAAACCTACTTCTAACTTCAACATCTAGACCACAACACACGTACACACTACACACCAACCGCCTTCTTCTCCATCCTCCACGTGTCACCTCCCAAACAGCCAATCTCCCTCTCACCTTCACACGTGTACACCACCCAACACATTAATCTAAACAACTCTTGAACACCAACAATGGCGGATTCTGATGAAATTAATCAATCATCGAACATGAGTCAAGAACAACACCAAAAAGATCCCATAAAATACGGTGATGTGTTTCAAGTTTCCGGCGAGCTAGCGGAGAAACCGGTGGCTCCACAAGACGCCGCCATGATGCAGGCGGCGGAGGCGTCGGTGTTTGGGCAGACGCAGAAGGGTGGCTCCGCCGCCGCGATGCAGGCGGCGGCTACCGTTAACGAAAGAGCGGGGTTGGTTAGCCGTGACGATTTGAATGTAACCGGGGATCAAGGTGTTACTGTTACTGCTACTGAGATTCCTGGTGCACGTGTTGTCACCGAGACCGTCGCGGGACAGGTTAGTTTTTTATTTACACCATAAGATGTATCATAGACAAATTGTATTTAAGAACTTGATATATTTGGTTCATTTAAGAACTTGATATTTAGTTGATTGTTCGATAATAATTCATATTAGGATAAGTTAGGATAAGCTAGTGACCGATCAACTTTTTTGAGATTTGACTAACCATTTTCTTTTTTTTACTTTTGTTCATTTTTCGAAAATAATTAGTACTATTTCTTTAAAATCTTTTAAAGCCGGGATCATACCTCAACCCTTCCAGAAAACCCATAATTGGGAGAATCCTCGACCCAACCCGAACAAAACTGTTCGGGGTGGATCCTTTAATACATAACTTTACTATATTTACACGTCAGACGTCACTTTAATGGCTTATACACTTTAATACTTTTCACTGACAGTTAAGTCTTATTACTACACATCACTACACATTTAGTTATAATAAATTTAGGCTTAGATTTCATTTTAATTCGTCTTAAAATAAGACGTGTCGCCTACTCGCCTCATTTGGCTTATTATCATCCTAATACTCGTTTAATTTAATAATCATAGATTTGCGTTATTATCATCCTAGTACTCATTTAATTTAATAATCATATATTGCGGTTGATTTTCATTTAATCCATCTTAAATAAAGTGAATGAAGACCTGGTTCCTCATTATTATTTTGTTAAACGTTTTTTGTAGTATCTTGTATTTATTATGCGTGTAATGTTACACTTGACTCAATATATGATTTGGATGAAATTCTGAGGCTTTTGGATCCCACATGGTTGCAATTAATGTTGTACTTGACTCAACATATGATTAGATGAAATTCTGTGTCTTTTGGACCTATATGGTTTAATTAATTGCTTGATAGTAATTCATGCACATAAATAGACTTGTTTTCTCATTTAGTGGTTAGGAGGCTCATTCACGATTTTTTTTTTAATATTATAGCGATTATTAGTAGTTTGAATTATTAAAATTGTTAGAAGAAAATTATCACTGGTTTTTTTAATTAGTTATGATTAATTAACATCTACTTTTAACTTGAAGTTGTAACTAAATGACTACGTATAAGTTGATATCCGGCAGGTGGTGGGGTGGTATGTAGAGCCAACACCAGTGCTTCAGCAAGGCGGTGGGGTCGGAGACGTTCACCAACAGGGTGCGATAACGATCGGAGAAGCACTCAAAGCTACCGCGAGAACCGCGGGGAACAAGACGGTGGAGCGGAGTGATGCCGCAGCGATTCAGGCGGCGGAGGTGAGGGCGACTGGTAGTAGTGTGTTGATCCCCGGTGGACTTGCAGCTCAAGCTCAATCAGCTGCCAATTTGAACGCATCTACATGTGAAGAAGATAAAGTTAAACTAAGTGAAATTCTAACGGTAAGTTTTTTGAATAATGAGTTCTAGATTTGATTATTTATTTATTATGTTTAGAACCATTATCTTACGCACTTTCTGATCGTATAAATTTGCATGCTTTTCGGGATTTTTGAGTTTTTAGTGTTACTTTTAAAAATGAAGTTGTTTATGATGGAGAACTAAAATGTAGTGGTTTATGGGTAGTTTGTAAGCTAAAGTTGTGAACTCTAGACTTTCTGACACACGGGTTCATACGGTTCATAAGTCAAACAAACGAACTCTAGAGTTGAAAAGTTAAAATTACAAACTTACTTGGTTTTCTGACTCTTCAAAAAAAAGAAAAAAAATTAAAAATCGAGGGCGGGAGAGGAGATTTGGTAGGCCCCAACAAAGTAAGTTTGCAATTTAAACTTGCAAACTCTAGAGTTTAAAGATTCAGAGTTTACATTTTGAACCTGTGAAGTTACAATTACCTATAAACCAATAAAATTCAAGTTTCTTACAATAAACAACTACATTTTTTAAATCAACACAACTACCCATAAACCCATTTCAATTTGCGAAGAAACACCTTGATACCATTAGGTTACAAATGCTTTGGCTTGTATTTATGTGTATTTTTTTGAGCATTGACAGGACGCGACAGTAAAACTACCAGCGGATAAGGCGGCAACGAGAGAAGATGCGGAGGGTGTGTTGAGCGCAGAGAGGCGGAACACACCGAATATGACTGCTCACCCTACCGGAGTATCGGCATCCATTGCAGCTGCCGCTAATCTAAACGAAATAGAGCATGTTAGCTAGTGTAGCTTTGCTTCAATGTGTATCAGATATCAGTCCGGTTGTTGAATTTGTTTTGGTTTTTTGTTACTCAAAATGACATAGAAACGAGCATGATATGGTTTTTTGTTTTGTTTTCCTTTCTCAGTTTTGATTATTTAAGAATATGTAGTCGATAATATACGTAGCTACATCAGTACATTTATTGTTGGGTTGTTGATATCGAGTATATGTCATTTATATTTAGCTTAGTAAATTATTTTGATTTTAAAAATAAGTATATGAATTATAAAAAGAAAGTAGTTTATCTAGAAAAGATTTCAAACACTATACATAAACATGGCTTCTAAAGCCGAAGTCTACCTTAGTTATTTATTAGTTGTACTTGGATCTCTATATATGCAATTAGTCATGAACATTAAAAACTAATTATAAAAAACTTTCGCCTTTTTTTTAACTTAATGGTTATGGGTTTCATGTTTTATATCGATCAACTAACAGGCAGTTGGGTTGATAGCCTAGTAGTAAAAGTTAAAAACCTTTTAAAAACCATCTAGGTTCAAACCTAGTTAATGATATTTTAAATTAAAGACCTCAAATTGAGTATTGTTGTTAAAAAGAAATAACTTGTAGGGTTATGTCGTATTTAGTTTACTACTAAACATATAAGAACAAACATACTAAAGTAAAACCGAATCCAAAGTAAAGAAAATGCATTTAGATCGTTGCTAGCTATAGCTTCTGTCCACGTAACATAAACGATCATTCCATCTTCTTCGCGTCACCTTTTTGCATCTTCGCGCAATACTCGAATAAACTTCCATCAAAGCAACGCCTTACTGACTCTTTTGATAGGTAGCCATCGGAGTCCTTTGCAAGCACATAAAGAGTTCCCCATTCTAACTTACTTGCAGCCCTATACACACTCATCATTAATACAAAGAAAAAAAACATACTCAACGACATCAAAGATCATGAGATGGAGAAAGTACCAGCCGAAGAAATCAAAGGCGTTGCGTGTTGCATCGGTCATATACCAAAGTTCTTTAAATGTGAGCTTATCAGGCACCGTGTGAGCGTATTTGCTAAAGATGTTCTCTATGTTTGCTGGGATAAACCTACAATGGCATGAAGTCATGGACCATGTGAAATATAATAAGTTTTGGTGACAAATTATTAATAAGCAACCACAACGCGTGAATGGCTATTGTAGTTGTAATTCGTATACGATAAACAAGTATATGAAAACGAGCTTTTCTCACCTTCCTTCAGTGTCATAAGTCGCGGAATCACTCCCATGCTTGGCTTTGTGTATGTTTTCTATGTAAATGGGGAAGAAAGGTGATGGTAACCAAGTCTAGCACAACATCCACACATATATTCGGTTAGAACACATGTAATATACAATGTTTTCAAATTTGTACCGGACATTGAACTAATTGTCTTATAGAGCCCCAACTTGACCGATCGTTAAGAATTTAATGACGGCATAAATGTTATTAAAGTTTAATGTGTGTATGTGTGTGTTCTATTTCAAAACAAAGTATAAAAATACCTTATTTTTTACAATAATAATTTGCAATTATAAAGACTTAAATTTAGAAAATGAAGAATTAACAAAAATTTATCGGTAAGTAAATTAGATTTTGAAGGGAAATAAAAACAAAAGTTGGTATTCCTGGCGGGCCGGTTCACTGGTTTAAACGAATACGGTTTAAATAGTCATAATCGGACTAGTTAAACACATGGTTTTTGATCCGGTCGTGAAAACTTTGATTATTAATTAACTACCCTAAAAGTACATGTTATGTGAAAAAAAAAACCGTTTAGTAAATAAAATATGGAATCGTGAAAGAAAAAGTTATATTATTTTCTGTAGCAGAACAAAGGCATAATACATAAGTGAAGTTTGACTAATTGAAATCAAAGTTTCACATTTCCAATTCAAGATTTGACATTTCATCAACGTTCTTGATTCTGTTCAAATTGAAACCAAACCTTATAAAATATATAGACTATATCAATTCTAGGCGATCATTGTTCTAGTAATTTCTACGAGAAATTTGAACTTGAAAAGTAACACGATTGACCTTAAAAGTTAAACTCTGCTTATTGTATAGGAAGGAATGATAGTCAGAAACTTACAGGCAAAGTGGCATAACTCATAGCTCCATGAACAAGTACCATGAAGAAAAAAGAAGCAACCACATTGAATCCGAGGTCACGAAATCCTACACAAGTTAAACGATCGTATATCATTTCAAACGCGTAAATACAATTATACAACACAATATTAAAGCTGTCATTCGCAACTTGCCTTTATAAGTCTCCCATGGGAAGATTATCCCGTTATCATCTTGATCAAAAAACGCGACATGTTGTTGAAGAACAGACGCGTTATGATGCTTGTGTCCCAATGTTCCATTCGGGTTATTGGTATCAGGGGCGCACACCCCGCGTGCCATGTCTAAACGTACCAAAGAAATCAAGATCACACCCTAAAACATTTCTAGATTTAATTTTTCATCAGAAAACCTTTTCAATATTTAAACTTCATCCCAAGAAAGTATAAACAGTGTGTTTGAAACCCTAAAAATATTTCATACTAGTGTGTAGTACTACTTGAAACTGGACATTTGCAACCGAAAAAAAAAAACATTACCAAATTTTGCGACTAAAAAAAGCTCACAAATTTTACAACTGTTTTGTGATAGAAACAAAAAGGTGGTAAGATTAGTGACTATAAATGATTTAATCATATAAAACGTGTCACAAAATTTGGGACGCTTTAGATTCAATCGCAAAAACAATCAACACATCTGTTAAAAAAATAGTTGATTAGAATTAAATTATAAATATCAGTTGCTAAACTAGCGGTCGCAAACCTGATAGATAAAAAAACAAATCAGTCACGAAACAAGCAATAACAAACCTTGCGACCGGAAAAAGGGTTCTGTTAATTCGATCACAAAGTGGTCGCAAGATGGAATTTCTGCCCTCGCATTTTCGATTGTAATTTAGTGGCAAAAGGATCTCTACAACCGATTTATGATAGAAAATAACATCACAAATACCTAGTTTTCTAGTAATATGGATAGTGAAACATACATGGTTTAGGAAGTTTGTTGTCGAGATCAGCTCGAAGTTTTCTTTCGGAGGTAACCGGAGCCTTCGCGGCTACGGTTAACATTGCATCTGAAGCCATATCTGTCATATTCAACCTTCTCTTAACTCAAGAAGATAGACTCAATTGTTACCAATGATTTTTTTAAGTTAATATGTGATTTTTGTAGTAACTCGCTATTAAAAATTGATTTAGAATGAAGTAATTTTATTTGGGGTTATGTTTTGAACCTATGCTTAGAGAAAATGTTTGCTGTAAAGTCGAATGATCGGATCATGAGAATTGAACATTTCACTTGGATATGACATCACTACCAACCCTATTCTTGTGGTATTCTAGTTTTGCTTGCAAAGTTTTAGGAAATAAAAAAGTATATATTTTTTATTACTACATGTTTCATGAAGTGATCATAACATTTTATTTGTTAAGGAAACATCAATTGTAGGTGTTTGAGAATTATTTTTAGATCAAAATGTAGGTCTCTTAAGGTAAAGTCGTATTCCGGTATAGCGGAAGCTCCAATAGAAAACATCCACGTATCATCTTTTACGAAATTTAGAATCCAAACGTTAAACAACACTAACATATGAGTATGTGACAAGCTACTAGACCAAAAGGAAAAAAAAATGATGATAAATGTTTCTTAACGTAGCATACACATTCGGAGGATATCAATAGACACAAATGATATAATCATACCTGATATGGTTCACTATAGTTCATTCCTCAAGTGCGAACGAGACAACACATGCTTTCACACAACCTATATTTGAGGTTGTTATTATGTAGTGAATTAATGGAGCAACCGACCGACATTGGGCTTATGGGCTAGTTATTCCATACCTACATTAACGCTTGCAACTACCAGCTAACACACGCTCTCTTTCTACATATGCATACACTTTTCTACATTGTTTTACCCGAAAGGGTAGGTTTTCGATATTAATCTAGTCACATAAAGTTAATTACATGTATAAAAATATGATGCCTTATTCAATAAATTTTGATGAGTATATAAGTGTACAAGTATCTTGTTTCACAAGTTAGGCTTCACCCGAGCCAAGTAATTTTGTTTGTCCAAAAGTGATAGATAAAGCTATCAACCCTCCAAACAAAACCCTAAAACAAGACTTGAAGACAGGAGTGCCGCCGATCACAGACCAAATCCATCCAAATACGACTAGCGTGATGCTCACCGTAGCTACTAGCACGCCCATCCTCAGGCCATGGTCTAATATGAATGAACCAACAAGTAAAGGAGTAACTCCCCCATCAAAAAGCAACACATGCTGCTATAGCTACCCTTAATGGATTTGAGAGTTGTCGTTCCTCATGTTCTTCGTGATTTTTCCCATTCTTTTATCTCTTTTCATTTGAGCCAGTTCTAAATCTAGTTGAGAGCATACAGAAACATATTCTCGTACGGCTATACTAATCGCACCAGCCACTAGATTAACCAACCCAAAAAGAAACTTAACTTTAACATCTTTCACGGCTTCAAGGCCCATCATTATAATGGCAACATAAGTCAAGCCATCGTTGGCTCCCAAAACAGCTGCACGAAGCCATGGTCCCCTTGGCGAGTAATCAAAGTATTCATCTTGAGATAATTGGTGTTGTTTTTTATCAGAGCTATGAACAGCATCATTTTTATTAGTAGTCATGACTACGTCAAATGGACGAAATATATATAAAGAAAGGCAGCAGGGGACTTAATTATTTTAAAGAAATACTTGCTTGTGATGAAAGAGTTCATGTACAATGGATAGTACTTATAGAGGTGAAAGATGTAAGAAACTTAAAATATGAGCCATTGGTTTGTGCTTATCATTTTTCTGGTGATGCAAACACAATAGGATAATAATCAAGGCACTATGCTTTTATGGGGGGACTTGCATTTACAAAACTATAGCTTTAATCTTATGTTATGAAAGTTTGTTAATAAAACGAAAACATCTAAAAATACCAACGATGATTAACGAACCCAACCTTAGTTTCTAGGCTTTACATAGAATGAATGATATTGGAACCTAATGAAAAGGTATGTGGGCCAAATCGCGTAGTGGAAAGTCTTGGAAGCAACGTAATGGATGGAGCTGCAATTGTGCATGCTCAACTCATGGTAGCTTTTATCCTTGAGATTAATACCCGTTAAGAGCTTGACATGTGTTGTCAATGCCAAATGGTGAGAGGTCGTGCGATTGTGCAGACCAATAGTTATGGTTATGGAATCTACCGCTTACTATTACGCGGACATTTATGCTCAAGACTGATAGGGGTATAATAATTACACAGATTCAGAAAAATTAAAGATAAGAAAATAAACGAAAGACCCTAAAAGCTGATACACTTATACAAGCTCTTTCATATTAAGAACCAAAAAAGTTCTTCATATTCATGGTTAATATAAGAATCCATCCAATCTACAAGATTCAAGAGCAGCATAAGCAAGAGTGTTTGGTAATTTCATTGTAGTATCTTATTTATTCAATCTTAGCAAGTATAATCCTATTAAGATTACAATAGATTTATGAATGATCAGTTGGTCACTACCCAAGATAGTAAGAAGAAATAAGGTTGATCACTATCTGATTAGCTAGATGTCAATAGAGAAACAATTATTTTCTATAAGACATTAAAGTGGTTATCACTATTTGTTTAGTGAGAAGGTAAATGGATAATTACTATGATTATTGAGAAGATTGTAAGGTAATCACCACCTTAATTAGTAAGAAGATAAACTTTTGGTTGATACTAATGAGTGAGCCTAAGATAGTTTTGTTAACATCCGCCCGAACCACTATACATTTTTATGTGTTTATGCTAATTTTTTGTCTACTCTAAACCATTTTACTATTTATCTCAAATAAGTTATATATTTTTAACAATTGTTTCTAAAAACGCAAGTCATTGGATTGACCCTTTTAGGTCTTTACAACATGTTTCGCACAAGGCTGCGACCCACATAAATAAACCCAATTGGATTTTGGTCCATTTGTCCCATGTATAAAATGACTTAACCCATCAATTTAAGGACTATCCTCATCCTCCTCCTTACATACACACTTCTTTAAACATACACGTATGTTTATGCTTGAGATGTATGATGCACACGTACCTATTGAAGGCACTTCAACCCTCAAATTAGGGTTGTTCACTAACACGAACAAACGCAACTCTGCTCGAACTCGGTTCGTTTACAAACCGAGCGGCTCGGTTCGGGTCGAATTTACAAATTCCAGTGCTAACACCCTGCTCAAACTCAGTTCAGTTTTAACCAAGTGCTCGGTTTTGCTTAGTTTCATGTTACAATTTAAAAGAAAAACTAATAATTTATTCAACAAAGTAACAAATAATATGATTAGAGAGTCAGGGCTTTTACCATCTTCTACAAATGTTCTTCAAATACATCTTCTATGACTAAAAGAAGCAAATCTAACCTCAATATATCGCGATTAGGAACAAGGTTGGACTTCGAAGGTCGGTAGGGATGTGAGGTCGGACTTCGAAGGTCAGACTGTCAAAAGCGGGGTTGCAGGTTGAACTGTCGGAGGTCGGGCGGTCGGCAGGGAGGTGGAGGGAGTCGGGGGACGGCTGGTGAAGGTGATGGGTGAAAATGGTAAATGGCTTGTAAAGTTGTGATAATATGATTAGAGAATTAAAGCTTTTACATTTAAAGTTGTTGATTTTTTGATTAAATAATTAAGATATTGGTAACTGGTAAATAACTACACAAATTAACAAATATATAATATATAAAAACTAAATTATAAAAAAATTCAAGTAAAACCGAGTGAGCGTACCTTTGCTCATGTTCGGTTCGTTTTCAAACTGAATCGAACCGCTCGATCGTTTACAACCAAGCCAAAAAATCAAACGAGCAAAATTCCTAGCTTTTTTCAAAAGAATCCGAACGAATTTCAAACGTCGAGATATTTGAACAACACTAGATAGTCGAATCCTTTGGTGCCATAGTCTAAAATCATTGTTTCTCACTTTTTTGCAACCAACATTACACTTCAAATGAGTTTTTGGGATGTTGCTATTGGATACACATTACCATTCAAAAAAACATATATAAGAATGAAAAGAAAAAGAAAAAAGGCGGGTCTAAACTCTAATATAACGAATCACACGGTCGCAAGTCTACCAAGTATCACGTTTCCACACACCTCTAAAGTCTAAACACCACCACCAAACATCTCCCTCCGCCGCCCTGCCACCGTACCACCACCACCACCGCCACCGTCGTCTCCGACCACCGCAACACCATGAGAAGAGCTTCTACTCTCGCCGGCGCCTCCACCTGTCTCTCACGTGCCATAATTTCTCCCTCCGAGCACCACCAATACAACATCCTCTTTCAGGCAGCTTCCTCCTACGCCAATGCCGGATCCTCTCGCCGGTGGTTCTCCACATCCATAGGATCCGGTTCCTCCGGCGGATTTTCCGGCGCCGGCAAGGTTTTTCTTTCGATTGGTGGTCTTGTCGCCTCCGTCGCCGGTGGCGCGTCATTGTTGGCGGAGAAAGAGGCGTTTGCGAAAGAGCCGATGAACGTAGATCTGGTTCCGAAGGAGGTTGTGCTGTATCAGTACGAATCGTGCCCTTTTTGTAATAAGGTTAAAGGTACTGGTGATTAGTGTTGGTAATTAGTTTTCTTGATCAACAAGTTTATCATTACTAGTAGATTTAGGGCGGATGTTAGAAGTATCTCAACAGAGAACGTTGCAACACATGTTATGATAGGCTAATAGCTATTGTTTATATATATTTAATCTTCATCATGTTAAATTGTTATGCTTATTGAACTTGATATGTGAATTTAATGAACGGTGGTGTTGGTGGTGATAAATTGCATTTTTTTTGGATATGTGGTTGACTTGACAATAGTTAGTTTTGGTATGATTATGATTTATGATATCCTTTTGAAGAAAGAATGTAAGGGGGTGTGTGGGATTGGTTATTAAAATTGTTTATCTGCCTCTTGTTCGAAACAGCTTATTAAGCAATTTAGATTAACGATACGCACTCCCTAGTGGTAGTTTTGAAGACAGGTTTTTGAAAATAATGAACATAAGTGCCTGAATAAATAAATCAAAACTGAACGATTATAAGTGAATTCTTTTTGGTTCATTGTTTATAGTTGTGACTAACGATTATAAGTGAATTCTTTTCCATGCTAGCCTTGTTTCATGAAGTCACAAAGAACACTTCACTAATCTATCATTTGGAAAGAATATTTGTACAAACTTAATGCATTTAAGCATCTTCAAATACATGCATAACATCGATGGTACAGTATCTGACGTATATACACATCTTACAGAATGCCATGTTAGATGAAAGGCAGATTCTTTTCTGAATGTGTGTAAGTAGGGACTGGGTATATGAATGATTTATGTGGTTCATATTTTATAACTTCTAGTTTATGCAATTTAAGAATCGTCTATTAATTTCTTGTGCTCTTTTTTTTAAGATACATGATAGCAAAGGAAAATTTTGTTTTAGGCACGCTTTATGAAGGAAGCAGGGTATATAGAAGCAAGGAAAATGGATATATGATAGTTTGTTGATTGTTCTTCTTTTTGTTGTTTTTCAGCATTCCTAGATTACTATGATGTGCCATACAAAGTTGTGGAGGTGAATCCACTTAGTAAGAAGGAAATCAAATGGTCTGATTACAAGAAGGTGCCTATAGTAGTGGTGGATGGTGAACAACTGCAAGATTCATCAGGTTTTTCTTGAAATTACTCAAATTAGTCAGAACTGATTCATGGCTCTCCTTTCTTTTTTTAAATGATATGTTTTTTGCAGCTATTATTGACCAGCTGAGAAACAAGCTCAGTCCTGTTAAATTAAATTCACTGGTTGATGATGATGAAGAAAAGAAGTGGCGTCGGTATGTTTCTTATTCATGTTGTTTTTCTTATGCCACATATGAAGTAATTACCTGTTTAAGGTGTAGAAATTTTGAGAAAATGTTTAAATGTTCAATGCTATAGAAGTCATCTCCTAAATGGAAGTCCATACTTCATAACTGCATACAGCATACTTGTGGATATGAATGATCATGTGATGTGACCTAAAGTAGTATTCTAGATATGACATGCTGATTTGGCTGATAATTTATACAAAAAGGTGCATAAAAAGCATGAGTGGGTGTTTGGAGCTTTGGATTTGTTCCTTGGAACAGATTATCTTGATTATAGTAGGCTCAAAGTTGTATATATGAGTTTTCAACGTTTGGATAAGCAGATTTGCTTCTGATTACTTCGATCAAATAATCAGTTTCATACTAGTTGCAACAAAAATAGTTATCTAAGGGTAAATTAATTACTTTCCCTTATATTAATTAGAGAGACTTCTGTTTTCACTTTACAATGTACAAACCCATCTATACTTCACCATAATGTCATTTTTTAGTCATATTCTCTATCAAATTTTTTTAAAAAAGCTGAATTTTGAACACTTCTACATCTAGTTATCTAAAATTTACAATTTCAGACCACAGAAACACTTTTGAAGTCTACAATACTTTTTCTTATAGTTGATCATTCGATATCTGATTATTCAACATACATAATCATTTCCACCACACACATCCACCTCCAACGCAATCAGAGATAAGTGCATAGAAATCATATTCTTATCTTGCTTCTGGATTCCTATTCCTTTTGTGTCATTCAGTTGGTTATTAATGTTGCTAAATGCTAATGAAGAGTGTGTCAAAGTAGGTGGGTTGATGATCATTTGGTGCATGTTCTATCACCAAATATTTACCGAAACACTTCTGAGGCTCTGGAATCCTTCGACTATATCACTAGCAATGGTAAGCCACAAATATGGTATACTGAAGTTGATTTAGTATAAATACGCATTTCTTATATTTGTAAAGAATTCAGAACAGTCCTAAACTTTATATTCCCCTCTTGCAAAACAGGTAATTTCGGCTTTACTGAAAAGTATACAGTCAAATATGCGGGGGCTGCTGCTATGTATTTTGTGTCTAAGAAACTAAAGAAAAAATATAACATCACTGATGAAAGGGCAGCCTTGTATGAAGCTGCTGAAACCTGGGTTGATGCACTTGATGGCAGGGAGTTTTTAGGTCAGTTTTCTGGATGACATTTTGACCCTCCTTTGGCATTGTTTACAGAATACTTGGCTTTTACCTTTGAAGTTAGAGGTGTCAAAACGTGCGGGTGGGTAGGTCGGGTTTGCCCAAATTCATTGCATCTAATTTGTTTTTAGATAATTAATGTGTCATACAATTAAAGACTATTGTTACAATAATTATCTAATCTAAACACTGAAGGACTATTGAAAATGTTTTGCTTTTCCCATTTGATCCATTGGAGGTAAGAAATAACCAAATCGACCCATTCATTGTTAAATGGGTTGAAATGGCCACCTTAAGGGCTTGACCTGGTTGATAACCTTGTAGAGGTTAGCAAGGTGGACGAGTTAGATAGCAGATCATAGGGGTTTGGGTCAGGTTTGACTGACTCCAACACTTTCCTTTACTTTTCTTCTTCATGATTTTATGAATAACTAGTGCTCTAAATATGTATAGAAAACTATGATATTACAATGATACACTAGTTTTTTAAATAAAACAGTTTAGGAGGTTTTTTGCTTTTCGAACACATTTTTTTTATATTGGCCCATTTGACTAAATTCTCATCAACCAACACTTTAAGTCTGACCTATTATGGGCCTGTGCAGTAGTTTGCCAATGGTGATAAATACCACCATTCGAGATGGTTATTTATGGAATAGGGTTTCATTATGTATTAGGGTTTAATTTATATATTCCAGATTTGATTTCTATAACAGTCACAGAAAATGCGAGTACATAGTGTCAAGATTAATAGATTGAATAGATATCAATCTGGATGCTCATAAAAAAATTTCTTATTATTTTCTTTATGTATTACAACTGCATCAGGTGGGTCCAAACCTAACCTGGCAGACCTTGCTGTGTTTGGAGTGCTGAGACCGATCCGTTATCTGAGGTCAGGTAAAGATATGGTTGAGCACACCAGAATTGGCGAGTGGTACACACGGATGGAGAATGTTGTTGGTGAATCTTCAAGGATAAAGGTTTAATCTTTAAGGTGAAATGATATTCAAAAACTAGAGTATATAACTTCAATCTTGATTAGATTGTGTTGATGAGATTTTGTTTCATTTTTGTTGCTGCTATGAATTTATACTGCGCGATACGTAGTGTATTTATGTTTTTTTGCTGTAAAAGTTGAGAACCGGTGCCACATGTAGACTGGTATAGTACAATAATAGAGAAGATTGATAGGGTGTGATCATACCATTACTGATGCAATAAAACAAACACATCAAAACTTTTGCATCTTAAGTGTGTGTCGTATTGATTTTGATAGCAAGTGATGAGTTAAATGGTTGTAGTCATGGATTAGAAGGTTGAACATGATGTGTACCATGATGCGAACCTGAAAATTATGTTAAACACTCAAACCCAACATGAGGCGTGTTGGGTACGCGTTAGTTTATTTTTACAATGTTTTACTTTTTAAATATTTATACTTCAAATTATGAATATATCAAATTTAGTTGATGCTGATAATACTTGTTGATGACCAAGACACTATTGCTTATTAAGTTGCCAATTATGAATAGTTGTCACTGAAGCTCATTTATCAAGTTGCCCCTAATTGATAGTTGTCTTCATTGATCATTACAACATGCTCATACTTACTATTGATAACCAAATGTTACTATTTATCAAGTTACCATTGATTGACAGTTGGTCTATATATGTCCATGATATTATCGTTACCTGAAATTGTTCGAGACATTCAAAAACTCAGACTATGCTTTTTCACTAATAGGCCAACTTTATGGCCTTATGGGTGTTGAAATTGTTAGTTTGTTACCCAATGTTTTGACATCATACTTCCTGAAAGGTACATTTGGGGCTTCTAGACCAACCATGATGCCTATTCTCTCGGCTATGACATGTTTGTTCCGCTAACTTTACTTGACAATGATGTTTTGTCTGGTCCAATTAAGCAGTTCACGTCATAAGATAACTAACGATGTTAACTGAGAACTCTCAGTTAATAAGAGATCGTTGAAGGAAAATAAACTTAAACCTGAAAGTGTTTGTAAATATTTCTTGAGTTAGGATTAATCCCGGCCTATATATGAAAGTTATGATTATTAAAATCTAATAACTCTATTAAATAATATGTTTTATATTTAGTTTTTTTCAAATCTTGTAACACACAGACTAATATTTATATAAGAGAGTGCGGTTAACTCCTTTTTATTAATTTGATGGCTCAAATATCATGATAGTTAAATATTCGTCAAGTCTTATAACCCAAAACATAAAAAAGTAAAAATAAAAAATAAATAAAAAAAGTATTAAACAAAAACACTACAACATATATAATTGGTTTAAAGAGGCAAACGTACGAGGGCCAAGGGGTACACTCTAAAACCCTAAAAAACCCTAGGTTCATCTTCTTCAACCGTCGTCAACAAAATGCGACCACCAAGAGGCGGCGGGTTCGGCAGTCGCGGCCGCGGCGGCGGTGGTTTTAGAGGCGGCAGGGACGGTGGCGGCCGGTTTGGCGGTGGCCGTGGCGGCAGAGGCGGCGGCCGATTTGGTGGTGATCGGTTTAACGAAGGCCCGCCGGAGGAAGTTGTAGGTTTGTAATCACATCAATTTGAAAACAAATTCGTATCAGTTTCTTTAATCGTATATGCTTTTTTATGTTGTTTTTGAATTTGATTTGATTCATAATAATGCAGAGGTTTCGTCATTTGTTCATGCTTGTGAGGGAGATGCAGTAACAAAGCTCACTAACGAGAAGATACCTTACTTCAATGCCCCAATTTACCTTCAAAACAAAACTCAAATAGGCAAAGTTGATGAAATTTTGGTCCAATTAATGAATCTGTGAGTGTGATTTCGCTATTTTAACTATATATCATTAATCACTATCTTTAGTTAAATATTTTTACCTAATGTTACTGGTTTTGTTGTAGTTCAGTTTATCAATTAGGGTTTGTAACTTTGTACTGATATGTGTTTGTTTCTGTTACAATTGTAGTTCTTTTCGATTAAAATGTCTGAAGGTATTATAGCAACTTCTTATTCTGCTGGTGATAAGTTTTACATTGACCCAATGAAGCTTTTGCCTCTAGCCGATTTCTTCCACAGCCAAAGTAATTTTTTTTTATTTTCCTTCGATATATTACTTATAATCTTGTTTTGCTGGATCTTATTGTGGATATTATGATATTGTAGCTGCAAAGTTTGTAAAGAATGGCATAATGTGATTCTTGAATGGTTCTTGATCTAGGATCAAGAACTTGGTGCTTGAGATTTATCACACACCCTGCAAACCATTTGTTTGTTAGCTAACTATGTATTGCAAAACCAAACAGAATCTGTGTGAATAATAGAGTTTAAACAGTTGGTTCGGTTTACATAGACGGTTTCAAGTTTCAAACCGAACGGTTAAAAACCTTGGTTTGGGTGGTCTGGGCGGATCATGAACACTTTTGTATATTTGTATGTTGATGCCATTGTTTGTTTTTTTTATTTTGAACTTTGATTTTACAGGGGAGCAAGTGGCGGAAGAGGCGGTGGACGTGGGGGTGGAAGAGGAGGTGGTAGAGGTGGTGGCGTGGTGGTTCTTCCGTGGCAGAGGGGCTCAAGAGGGGGCAGAGGTGGTGGTTTCCGTGGTGGTGGTGGGCGTGGTGGCGGGTTTAGTAGGGGCCGAGGGAGATCATAGAACAAGTTGTTTTGTGTAGGTTTTATCTAGTGAAGTGATCCTTTTGTAGTTTTGATTTAAGTTTTACCTTCTGTTGATGTTATGACATTTGAATTTTCGCAAGTATCATGTTGGATGGCTTTAATGGAGGAATATTGATGATATTGACATTCTCTATTAACTTGGTTAGAAATCTTATTAAGGTTTTTTAACCATCATCACAACTAAAGGTATAAAACGTATTTTTATCGGTTGTCCTTTAAAGAGAAATTATGGAACCCTTCGTTAACCTTCTCTAAACACATATACCATCTCCACCAACATCTCCGTAAGGGGATAAGGCCACAATGATCACCCCTTCCTTGGAATTCGGCTCTAAAAGAACCCTTATATACGTGATTCAAGCCGAAGATGACGTTTCCAGGGGGGATAACTGATGTGGTTAGAAAGGAGACAACCTAAAGAAGGTAATAGAAAATGAAGATAAAACCAAAATTAATAATAAATAAATGTTTTTATTTTATTATCACATCAGCATCACACTAGTCACATGAAGACAAATGTTTACTATGTTAGACCATCTTCAATAAGGATCAATAGACCCTCATGAACTTAGATGTGAAAGAATGAAGAGATGAGAGGGGAATTTGTGGCCACGGCTGTCCGTGGAGAGTTGTCGCGAGACCTCCACCGTTAAAGCCTCTCGATGACTAGACACCCATTGTGGGAGCACCTTCTTGTAAACCCAGGTTCTTTTCATTTGAAATTATAACAGTCTCAATTAAACTTGTACCATACACCTATATCAATGATATTATAGCTTCACTTTAATATTAAATAAATCCAAGTATACTAAAATTACATGACATGATGACAATAAAGTCACTAACAATATATACATAACGTTTTTGATTTTATTTATTTCGTTATCTTTATTTCTAACGGTAAAAAAATCAAAACAGAATATCATCTATGGCTAATGACTCGTGTATAAGTATCTTTTTTCCAATTTAATAGCATTATTTTTATTGGTTTAGAGAGCATAGTACTAAGTATAACATGTCAAATGTTTTAAAGACCGCATCTACTAAATTGTGTTTAAACACTTTTCTCATCTGAAAGAGCCTCAACTAATAACACATATCAATAAGCGGGACAAATGATTGTTTGCCACGTGGCACATTCTGAGGACCAACCAGTGGACAATAATCTAAGATATCAAATAACATGTATATTAAATACAAATATTAGTCCAAAACACTAGAAAACGACTGTTTCAAAAGGAAGGAACTCGGAGAAAATAAAATTTGAAAGTTGAACTACAACCTCAACAGACCAAGACCAGACTGTTAACATGCACATATTGTAAAACAAAAAAGATAACATATATTGAAACAGAACAACTATTCAAAGGAAATGCTAATAATAAGTTGCCAAAAACACCAATGCTTCCAATTAAAGCACCTGAGTAGTTTCTTACATTGAGCATGCAACTGCAGCTGGAAAGCCCGTTTTCTTCGGCTGGAAATTTAAACTTGGTTCTGCTTTAACCGACGGGTTTAGGTTGTTGATCGTACTTGCTTCTGTTGCTCACGTGACTTAAGTTAAAAGAATTCTTTGATTTCACCTGACATTCAAGAGCAAACATATCAGTACTGGGGGTAACAATTTTGACATGAATAAGTCGATGTAGAGGTGACAGTTTCCGTATGTCCTATCTCAATGCAAAGATTTTAGGGAAGTGTATAGATTTTTTGTGCATGTGCTATTATCATTAATAGTGGTTTTATCGTCATTTTCTGTTGCCGTTAGTCTATTACTATTATCAATACCTTTTGTTTTTGGCTTCCATGCTTACATTTTATGGTATTTGTATGTTACACTCTATATTTCTAAAAAAAAAAAGTTTTTGGGCTGCAGTTAAACAAATTAAGAGCAGACTCTCTATCTCCTGGGATAGAAAGAAGGCGTGTCGTCATCTCTCCCTGCCCAATAGCTTAAGCTATGAGTGGGATTTTACTAGGCTAAATTTATTGTTATCTCAGTGGGTCAACCAGGTCAAACAGATCAAAAGCAATCAAAGTTGTATTTTTTAAGCATAACACCTCCTAGTACAAGTTTTTAAGCAAAAGTGTTTCGGGTCACCCGAACATAGTTCAGCTCTTTTTGATCCATACAAAAATGTCCTGGGCTCGTAACAATACTTCTTTGAAGAAGGTTAATTTCGTAGTTTATCACCTGGTGTGTGATAATCAGTTTCTTACTTATGTAAGGCATTTAGGCAGTTGGCCGAAATTGTCTCTTTGCTGAATTTATGGCAGCTTAGTTTAAAAAAGCGTGAGGCAAGGCGAAGCGTGTCGGTACCAAAACCCAAGGCGCCACGCCTCAATCGTGAGGCGAGGGCTTCACGTATGCAAGGCGCTAAACTAAAAAAAGTAATAAAAATATAAATAATATCTATGTAGAACTTAAAAAAACTATCAATATAACCTAAAGAAGCACAAAATCAGTTGTTATGCCCAATGCACAACAAACCAAGCTTTGTGTACAAGAACTATAACTTCAGAAAGAAGAAAAGCAAACAAACAAACAAATTAGAAAAATAAAAAATTTAGGGTAAACTTCAACAAAAAATATAACTTAAAGGGTGAAGAATGTCTTTTGTAAAAAAGAAATTATAGGTGGGTTAACCCTAAAACTTAAAACAGCATTATCGCTTTAAGCAGCGCCTCACACCGCTTTTTTAAGCCAAGTATGGCAGGTTGCCATTTTTAGATTTCTTGTTCTCAAAGTTGTTAATCCTAATCTAATATTATATGTAGATAATAGGCCATTACAATTCTCCTGAGCACCTAAATAATAAGAAAACCCTAGATGCAGCCTCGGATGTAGGTCAGATTAAACCAAACCACGATAAATCTCGTGTTCTTTATGTTTTTGCAGTTTGTGGTTGTGTGTATGCCTCTGAATTCCTAAAAAAACATAATAGAACTTAGAATCCAAGATTTAAAAAACTACCTTAATGAGCAGCTTCCCGATTATAACTCAAAAGGGAGCCTCAAGAGATTCATCCCACACATCTGCACTACCATTAGAGGCATCTTCACCATCTTCGTCCATTGACAGCCTAATATACTCCCGATGTGCAAACCGGTCCCACTCTGTTAATGTTGGATTCTCACGTTCCTGCATCATAAAATTGTTAATATAATCTGTCAACATAAACTAGTTTCAAAATCAATAGTATAACAATTGATGATAATGTATGTACCTGACGTATGAGAAACGGATCGCGAGTTTCAAAGGCCATGAATTTGTTAAGGTTAAAAAGGATATTGAAAACACTGCCAGCAAGTTTGCTTCCTTTCAAGTCATGCAGCGTAAAATACCCCTCATCCTGCAATCAAAAAATTATGAAGAACATATTCATTTACAATATATGATATATGATCTAAAGGAAAGCGCAATAAAAATGAAATAACCACCTTTGGGCCAATCATGTCAACAATCTGACACAATATGTCCTCAAAAAGGACGGGCTCTTGAGCCATACATTCCATCCGATGCAACTGTTCTTCATAAAAGAATTGCATCTCATTTCTTGTAATCACCCCATTTCCATCCAAATCTACACATTTGAACCTGTAAATACATTATAATTTTTTAAAAACACACGGTAAAAGAAAGATTGATTGGTTTTTGAAGAAAGAAGACAACTTTAACATTTATAGAGTTGTCAAAGAGAAGGAGAAACAGAGATGCAACAATCAAACATGATTCGAGTAGTCAAACTACGTGTCGAGTCAAACATACCAGTACTCCAAACTAGGCTCGGATGATTTATCCTCTTCTGACAAAATGAAATAAACGAAATCTTCGTATCCCATTTTTCCATCAACATTACTTGTGAATTTTCTTGGTACCTGATTTACAGAAAACAAATGCAAATAACTCAACCACGCAAACGTTAAACAAACATAAAACACTCTTTCTAAAACATATGTTGATGATACTACAAACCTGAGAAAATATTCTGTCAACAATTCTGTAAGTCAGTGCATGATTACCATATCGTATAAGGTTCTCTTTATCGATCAAGAAATCGTGATCTGTGTCCAGCTCCCAAAACTTGCAATAAATTACGTAAAAGTGCTCATACGAGAAATATCTGTAGAGAAAAAGAATATAGAATTACAAATGCAATTTATAAAACAACGTTGATATTAATTGTAAAAACTATTACTTTAGAACTTTGTTTATGTCCTCTTCTTCATCAGCATGCTGCATTGCGGCAATTAAATTTCCACGCTTCAGTTCCTTAGGGTAAGACGAGCATCACCCGTTCTATTCATGTAGTAAAAGATTCTGTATATCACCGTTTCAGCTGTCCATCACAGCAAATGCAGATTAAAGCGAGCAATAAAGAGTACATAAAAATATATGAGGAAACTTCATGAAGACAAAAATCAGTAATGTAAATCAGAATTTAGAAAAAAAATAAAAAACAAATAAACTGAGCATACCATATCTCTCCTGAAATTCAGGTGTGCTCTGTAAGAACTCCAAGCCTGGATGAGTTGCCAATAGTTCCCTGAGTATGGGTTTAAAATCCTCCTATTGCAGAGATGACATAGAAAACTATTAAATTTCACACTAAACCTTACATATATTTTTTGTGGTCAAAACAGAACCTATAAATCAAATCACACATAAATTTCATAAATAAACTTATAAATCAAAACGGACACTAATTTCATAAATAACATAAGTATGATCATTGGGTAAGTTCTCTATTTCAAAAATCAGGCTTAATTTGGATTTGATAGTATGAAAATACCTGAGTTAAATATTTCAAATCAGGCTGCTTCAATATTGTATATATCTGGGTTGCAACATCTTTTATCAACATGTTACCATTGACCCAATAATCAACAAATGCATCCCTGCAAATAAAAAGCTTAATGTATAAAATATAAGTTTTTAATTTAAATAACATACAACTATAAAAAATACCTGGTCACAACGCCAGTGCCAGCGACATCAATCTTTTAAAAAGGGCAGTGGAGAAGAAAGATGGCAGTTTGCAGATTTCTTTTGTAAGTAGTTTGAATTCTACAAATTGAATTCAAAATTAGCTCAGTCAAACTACACCTTGACCATTCATATTCTACCAAAAATGCTGAATGCATATCTCACCAGGCAGTTGTAGTCCATCAGCATGACCATAGAAATACTGATTACATCTAAGCAAGCATCGTTCTTTTAAATCATTAGGAGGTGGACGGCCATTTTGAAAGTAGAACTGCAATAATTGAACATGCTTCAGTTAAACTAGAGCATTACAGAAAAAACCAATAATTCAATTAAAAGAAACAAAGTTCTCAATCTGAAATTTGACCTGAGGTATTAACTCTTTGACTGGTTCACTTAGTACTTTCAATGGAGAACCTAGTACAGATGGGCCTGCCCTCTGTTTTGTGATTCGAGGAGAACCAGACGATGAACTTCTTGGTGAAAGTGGAGGTGCACTTCCAGCTGGAAACATGGAAGGTACTGCATTCCCGGAAGAGGCTTTTGGGCTGGAAACCGATACAGATACATTTAATGGAATGCCTGCTTTAACATTGTTAAACAAAGATTTCACCTGTTTCCAGACGAAAAGCACCATAAATAATTTGATGGTGATATTGTTATCAATATTAATACAGAGAAATTACCAACATTGGTGGTTTGTAATAAAAGCGTACAGATGGTGCAAATAATAACTCTGTTAGACAGATTTAAACTTATCTTCCTTCATTAATCATTTCTTCACCATACATCATGGTTTTAAAAAACGGTTGAGGCGCGCGCCTCGAGGCGAGGCGCCCAGAAAACGAGTCTGAGGCGCCGCCTCAAGGGGTTGTTTTGTACGTGCGCCTCATATGACTGAGGCGTGCGCCTCAGGTGGGCCTCGGGTGCGCCTCATGTGCGCCTCAGGGGGTTTTTCATTTTGTTTTTGATGTTTTGATTTTTTGTGTCAGTTTCAAACGTTCCATGTTTTTTTAATGTGTGTTTTTTGATGTTTTTGATGAATCCTATGATGAAATTAGTCTGTATTTTATTTTTTATAAGATATATAATTTTTATATTTATTTTTTAATTCCGCCTCGGCCTTACGCCTCGGTTCGCCTCGAGGCTTACGCCTCATGAGGCGAAGGGAAAACGCCTCGAGGCTCGATTCCGTACTTTTAAACCTTGCCATACATGTGTGTATGTATATGTGTGTTGTATGTTACACATATTACAGCCACATATTTACTAATCTCTACGTATGACAAGCGGCAGAAACTGCATAAAGACACAGACTCTCAGATTGGAGAAGTGATGATGAGGAAGAATGGTACCGTGGTTAATTTCAAGCTTAAAGATAGCGAAGGTACTATTTTAGCACGAACTATCTAAGGCATATGTTATATGTATTAACAGTTTTAAAGCAAATTATCATCATAATATCATGTCTTTATAATACAATTACTGGCTACATGAAATCCTAAGCGACAAATTCAACAACACAAAAGGATTGTTTGTACAACATCAAGCAATAATTACACTCCTAAGTAACGACTTGAATAATAAAAACGATTGTGACTTGTGTTAGCCCAATATATAGATCATATCATCTGTTGGATGACCAAACTTCACACGGTGCCCCAATATAGCCAGAGCAAAATCATTTCACGCATTTCAGCCACAGCTAGTCTTAGACTCTACGCACAACACATGTGGCAATCCTCTAAAATAGGACCCCACAAAAGGCAGGTCTACCATGCAACAAATTCTTGGCAATCCATATAACAAAAAGGTACTAATAGCATTTGATGTTGAAAGTGTAACCAGATTTGGTAATAGAAACGGTTCATTGTAAAGAGTTAGCTACCAATTAAAACAGGTGTGTCCCGAGCAACTACCAAGTGATTTGGTGTGTAAGGTCCTCGTCATTCCACCATTAATTGTAAGTGAAAACTCCAAATACACAAAAAGTAATACCAACTAATTAGATACCGTTTTCCTAGCAGTTCCAGAATTGAATTCTTATCATTTCAGTTTGTTTGTTTATAACCTTATTGTCTTCCCTACAACATCCTATTTCACAATGTTTTTGTGTCTTCAATAAAGCAAACATTATTTAACAAATATAAGCCTCTCCCAAGATCAAACTACCGACTACTCAAGTCACTTACAAGAAATAACAAACCAATAAGCCAACTAATGTGATGCTTGCTTTACATATATGTTCAAAAACCATGACTATTGCCACCATTTTCACATAAAGACAGATTGTTCTCCAAGAAACCAGTAAAGGGTATCAAAATTTAGAATTTAACAACCACCACTTTCCCATCTTATTCTAGCTACATAAAACAAAAACCAACATAACAACTTCTTTCTAGAACAGCTCTTAATCTACTTCTATTAACCACATATACCCACACCTTGCAGAATTTAAACCCTCAAGGGACACTAACATAACAACTATCACATGATTATTAATCAAAACATAAACAACAGACAACAAGAAAGATCATAAATTACCAACAGAGTGGTTTCCGGAAGCGAAAGCCACTGCTCAAACAGCTTCTCAGCAACAAAAGGATTCGACTTAATAGCCAACGGAGACACTTCATTCAGCTGCAACAATTCCGGGTCAAGAAAACCCGAATCCCCTTTACAATCCATATCCATCTTACCCAAATCAATCTCTCAATCGACCCCTGAATCCACAATCAATCATCCAGATCTCAAAATCGAAAACCCACAACGATCACTTAACCCTAGTAATCAAACCAACAACAACAGAAAACAAATCAAACCCTCTTAAAAACAATCAATTTCACACACGTTCATCTGCTCAATCCCTTTCAAATCAAATCAATCGCATTTGGGTCCCTTTCAGAATCAAGAAAAACAGAAAATTGGGGCTTTACGGAGGTAGGGGTGATAGATCCTCGTAATCTTGGAATTGGGGTTGTTGTTTGAGTTATGTTAAGAAAGATTTGTGGGTAGGATGATTTGAAGGATGCAAGATTCTTTGTATGTGTAAATAGATGTATAAAATGGGTATGAATGATATCATAAGCACCTGAAGTGGGGGGTGATGTGACGAAGAAGAAGGGAACCAAGTGTTGGGATGCAAGATTCATAAAAATCAACACTTTTGTTACACCTATGGCTATGACCCGTGTTATTTCTTTGGTACATACCCTAGATTTTTCAAAGATTATTGTCTTGGGTGTGAAAAGAAGTGAGGATAAATGCTCAATTCATTAAGATTTTTGTCTGAAGAGGAGGTAACTAGTAACATTCGAATCATTGACATGAATTTTAAACATATTCATTATAAGATCTCATGAACTTTTAAAAATATATTTAAATGAAACAAACATTCTATATTTTTGACAGACGAAGACACTTAATGGGATGACTAAGAGTTTCGTCTCAAGCTTTATGTTCAAAAGTGAAGTTAAACATGTTAATACTTTTTGAAAGAATTTTATATATTTGTATATAAACTTCATTAGTTACATATATTTTTAACTCGGATCAAAATTACATATATATCTCTTTTTGTAAAGATAGTACTTAACTATATATTAAAACCCAAATGGTAAAATGTTTATGCTTTCGGTACAAGTAGTTATAAACGATGACACTATTGTATATGTAATTAAATGTGACGTTGTATTAATGCGGATATTCTACCTTTTAATCAAATTGAAAATTTACCCTTAAAATGTTTCATTTTAACCTCTCAACTTAAATTATATCTACACTTTACATCATATATTATCTATTTGTTTTTAAAAGATACTTATAATTTTTTCTATTGTTTTATTCTCTTGTAAATTCTAGAACTTAATTTCTTTGTAAAATTTCAAATGTATCATTGGAAAGTGCTTTATTTCAGTTTTAAATATATCACTATGAAGTGTTTATTTTTATGTGTAAATTTCTTCAACTTTTAGTATATTTTCATAGGCTCAAACTGTACGCCCTTTGTTTTAATCTACGTTAAGATTTTTAATTATTTGGTTTTTTTCGTTACGACATGCCTATTTTTATCAAAGTTTTCACGTTATTTTTTTGATGTTTTCTTTTCTATATATGTATTTTTAATATTATCACGCAGCAATGCCTAGGTCTATGATAGTTTTGTTTTTTATATAAAGTTTCGAATGTTATCAATGACGTTGATATTGCGTTTTTCTAACCTTCAACGGGTGGGTTCCCAACAACGTTTTGAAGTTAGTTTTTTATGATTTTACACCCCCACCGCAAATCCAAGAGTCTTAATATTAGTATTTTTTTTAAATATAACATATCTTGCACCAAATGTTATAAAATCATGCAAGTTGATATGAATAAAACTTTACCCGTAGGAAATGAATACTTAATATCTAATCCTTACAAACAAGAATTACGCATTTAGTAATCTTGAAATTGTATTTGTTTTAAACGTGACATATATTTCACCAATTGCATAAATCTTGCAAATTAAAATCGAATACACCCTTTCCTACATGAAATAAATACTTACTAGAAACAAAGTATATACGCTTAATATCATATACTTACAAACAAGAATTCCCCAAAAAATGATATTAATTACATATATGCTCATTTCAAGAACAAAATTTACATATACCCACTTATTAGTGATAAAAATATCGTTCATTTCAAATTCATTCTATAAAAAAATAATTTATAGTTTTATTAACGGGTCTATTTTACCATTATTTTATTAAATATTTATATTTCATGTTTTCTCATTTCTTAGACATTTTTTTATTTTTCCATTTTAACTATTTTTTATGTTTGCTATTTTTTTACCTTTTCATACTAACCTTTTTAAGGGTTTTCTTAAAAACCTTTTTAGCATTTTTTTTATTTTTTTTACTTTATATGTTTTTTTTTAATATAATCTACCTTTCCTCGTTACAATATTGAGGTAACAATCTCAAAATATTACGATTAAAACAATCATCGATGTCCAAACGACAAATGCTAATTTCATAACCCATTACGTTAAAAAAAATCATGTCAAAAACCAATCACAAAAAAGTTGTTGTGCATCAAGAGCAATCATGTGTAATTTTATATTTTTATCATTAAGAAAAAAGAATGGATAAAAATGAAAAAGAATAGTAAAATACATTATTTTTAATAAAATAATTTGAGATGTGTAATTATTATATTTTTATCATTAAGAAAAAAGATATATGAAACTTTGATTTTGGATTAAAGAAATATGTAATTAATAAAGTTTGTAGGATCCACAAGAAACTCTCTAGTAATTTTTAAAGTTTGAGCTCAAATTTGCTTACTTATTATTTTTCTATATACAAGTATTTTTACATATATTACAAAATAAAATTTTGTATTCGTAATGAAATATATATTGTATAGTTATCTTTATTATAAATAATAAAATAAATATTTTACATTTTAATATAGTTATATGTAAAATAAACTATTACATTTATGGAAATAAGCACGTTGTTTAAGCTCGCGACCCTAGGCTCAGGAATGAGTATGTTTATTAAACAAGCTTCAATTTAGACTTAAGCTCGTTTATTAAATAAACTCAAATTTAGACTTGATCTTGTTTATTTAGTAAACTCCAATTTAGACTTAAGTGTGTTTAAGCTTGAGTTGATTCGAACTTTTAACGAGTTCATCTTAAGGGTCTCAATTGCAACTCTGTTAGTTTACGCCTCTATTATAATTGAATTGACTTGTTACTTGTAACTTTTTTTCATACTATTTTTAAGTTGAATTCATGTGTCTAACATAATGATATTCTTCTCATGGGAGTTTTTTATTTGACTAACATCGTAAAATGACAACTGAAATCACGATTTCAGTTAGTAACTAAAATATGATAATATCATCAAAAATTTAGAAATTCTTACAAAACCAAAATAATTGATGAATTTTAGACTCGAAAGTATGCATGTGTGCAAGCATATATGTGTGGCTTTTTATTAGTGGCACATGTGAAGCATCTAGCTTTAACCAATTAAGTAACATGTATCATACTAAGATGCCCATGAATAATGGAGGTAATAGTTCAAATATGGTACACGAGCCTATAACATTGTCTTAGGTTAACCTTTTATGTCATGCATGTGCATTTAGGCCTAATATAAGCCCATCTTTTAAGCCAGATATGAAGAAAGCGTTGGAAATGTAAACTTTTAATGCACACTTTTGTTCGTATAAACTTAACGCATAAATTGTATTAGATTGGTTGTTAACGAAAGAGGTAGGGTGTTCATGTTTGGATAACTTGAATTATCTCAAGAATTGAATCGATCCAGTTAAATTTTATTTTAGTCAACTATATAAGACTAGAATTTGTTTTTTTATTGTTACTTGATTAACATTCCAATAAAATCGTAAAGTTAATTAACAAAATTAACGAGTTGTGTATGGTATCTAAAGTTGTGGGATAAAGTCGAGATTTGATTGATGATCAATAAGCGGATAAAGGTATATGTGATTCATAAGTATATATTTAAATAAAAATAAATGAAGAAAAAGTTTACTATTCAACTAGCTTCGACTTTTTTATTATTAGGATAAGAGACCAAACAAGCATTTTAATCCAAATAAAAACTACATACTCGAATCATTGATTCGATTCAATTCAAAATTTTTGATTGAACCATTCCATAATATTCGACTAGTGAAAACATCTAGAAATAAACACCATATTCCTCTAAAGTTCAAATGACATAATATTGCACTCATTAAAGTATGTTAGGCACCAGTCAAGGAGGAGGTCCCTTAGATCACTTTTGACTATTAAAAGTAACATACTTGCTATTTACAAGAAAAACTAGTACTCAGCACCCCGTTTTGCGACGGGGCATAAAACCGTACCACGTAACACCAACATCATACCACCGTCAGCGACCACCAAAACTGAAAAAACGCGTACTAAAAAATAAATAAAAATGAAAAAAATAAAACCAAACGAAAAGTAGACATAAAAACGTTAAATCACGCACATGAAACGTAAAACATTAAAAATAATAATTAAGTCGATAGAGCCGTCAAATGGAAAAAAATAGTCGTAACAACATTGAACCACACGTGCACATTACGATGTTTAACTCTCAAAATCTAGATCGAAATGTAAACATAAAATTTTTTAAAGATAAAAAGTATAGCGGATCAAAGTTGAAAATAAAAAATTATAAAGGTTAAAATGTAAAAGATGTGAAAGTATTGGGTTTAAAAATAAAATTTTAAAAGAAAGAAAAAAAACAAAAATATGTACAACTTATAATACACATGATACAAACATTGATGCAACCTTAACTTGATAATTAGTAATATATAAATAACAAAAATATTAAGTTATAGTAATTCAAACTATTGAATATTAGTCACTACTTATACAAACTAATAATTTAATCAAAATTAATCATAGCTTTCTATTTTTTTATCAATAATAGTCTCAGTCTAACTATTTGTTAACTCTATTAGTTTTTGATAACGTGTCACGTGACGTGGCATCTTTTTGTTTCCAATCTACTCAATCAGCAACAAAAGTGTTACGTTGAATAATTTCATAAAACTATCTTTTATAAAAAAGAACTGAATGTAATATCTTTATAATGTCACGTCACAAGGCACGTCACCACATCATAAAAAACTAACGGAGTTAACGAACTATTAGACAAAGACTGTTATTAGTAACAAAATCAAAATTTGGGATTAATACTGGTCAATTTAATTAGTTGAGATTAATATTAACCAACAGTCAATACTTTGGATTATTATAATCTAATTTTCCTAAATAATATTAAGATTTACACGTTGCAGCGCGTTGAACCAATAAAAATTAACGTCTATGAAACTTTATATATTTAAACGAAAATGCGTGTGTTGTGACGAGAGGAGTTGATAATATTTAAAACTAGTATTGTGACCCCCGCGTTGTGGCGGGGTCGTAAAATAACGTAAAAACTAATAGGAAAACGTAGTCTCAAACCTGCATGTTGAAGGGTCGTGAAACCATAAATAATTAAAAAATTGAACCCCAAAATGTTGTTGTGAATATGCACATTGAATATCCGCTTGTTGAAGGGTCGTAATAAATGAAAGTTCTTGAGAATGTGCTCATTGAAAAGGACGTTGAGGTTGTTTATAACATATGTTTATTTATTAAAAATGAAACTCTGACATCGATAATAGTTGTATATATATATGTTGTGTTTAAAAGCAATACATTATGTTATATTATTTATTTAGAAATAGTAATAGAAACATGTAAGTAAAAAAACAAAAACCAAAAACAAAAAACAAAAAACACTATCTAATATCAGAAAGTGTATATAAAAAATTACAATTTTGCCACATGAAAGAAGGCATAATAGAAGACCATGAAAGAAGGCATAATGATTGAGATAATTATTGCCACATGAAAAATATGCATTACTTACTTGTACATTGAGCTTTAAGAGCTTCCACTATGCCTTTTAAATTGCATTACAATAGTCAGGTGGAACTTTATAATAACTCAAAAAACTATTACCTTTTTGTTTGATCATGAGGCATCTAGAACTCTAACTTCAATCTGGTCAATTAATCTGTAGTGAAAATAACCATTAATCTGAACAGATATGACCCAAATGATCCTAAAACATTTGAAAGTTCACTAAGCTGCAAGCAATAATAAGCCATATGTATTTCTACCAACACAAAATCAATCACCTTCAACAAAATTAATCACCTTCAATAATAAGCCATATTATGTAGATTCCTATACTTAAGAATTAATAATTATGATTTAATATTACTGTTGCACCTTTAAAGCATCAAACATGGATAAACAAATCTAATTTAAATGACCATGATAAAAATAAATCACCATATCTATCCAATTATGATAATAATGTGGTTGCAAGATAGTTTCTTGATATAGGGTTAAAAAGGTAGAATACTTGGAGCAACATTCGGAGTAGTATTCAATCAAGCCAAAAGAGCTAATCTTCTTTTTATCCTTGTAATTTATAAGTCTTTTTAATAGAAGTGTCATCATTTATAAATTTTTGCTTTATCACTAATCAAATTTTGCTCGTTTGACCCGTTAAAAATATAACAAAACCCAATGAAAGTATTCACATTGGCGAAAATGACACCTACTTCTTATTCTTTCATAATGGAGTCGTATAAAACATGCACAGATGTTATCAATACCATCAATATACGTACGTCTTGCTGCTCCCATAAGTTTGAAAAGAGATTCGTACATCATCAAAGACGAAATAACATATTGTAATGTACGCAGTATATACCTATATTTGATGGTCTGTATAGTATTATTGAATCATCTTCCTTCACAAAAACATTAAAAGATGTTTAACAAAGAAAGAAAGAAATTATCATACCATGTCAAAACTTACAAGTTCATGGCACACATTACATTTTGTGGCAAGAAGGATGCTGCAAGCAAGTTTGTTAACCAAAATACTATTCTGCAGATTCATAAACATTGTAAGTAGTAAAAGAATTATAAATGGGTTAACATTATTACCTTTAGGCTATTGGACCTTGGGTCTCACTATTGTCTTTGAGTGTTAGGAACTGAAATGAAAACCATGAAGAAAAAGCTTTGATAGCATAAAAAATGAGGAAATATAACCAAAGATAGACAGGTGTCCAATGTGAGTTGCGGAGGTACAATTCCTAAATCAAGTCAAACAGACAAACCCTTAACTGCCTTTGTTAACATATAAAAATAAAAAAATAAATCTTCAGACTTAGTAAAAAGCTTCTAATAACCTCTCCATCTTTTAGCAAGCTGCAATTTTAAAAGCTATAAAAGTGATCTCTGATGCATTTTCTTGATAAAACAATAATGCTTGGCCTAAGTTTCAATGCTTATATACCATACTTGTATATTCGCTTCAATTGACAACACTAACTCTCGTATCAGTGAAATCCAATGTTCAATACTTGTATATTTACTTCGATTGACAATGTTCAGGCAAACAGAAACCAACGATTGAACTGTGTCGAGAAGAAATAAAACTAAAAGACATCTAATATCAAAAAATTAGTATACTGATTCAAACATATATAACAGTAGCATATTGACTTGCATTTGTTGTACAAAACTATTAATATTCAAAAGATGACTTAACATGACGTGTTGTGAAGCTATTAACTTTATGTACACTTGTAGCATTCTCAATTCCTAGGCTTTCTTAAAAGTTGAAGAAAAGGGAGTTGCCCTACATAACCATGGTAAACCAAGTGTTTTTTACTTTTGTTTCCATTGGAAGATCAGATGATATTTGTAAGGAATCTAATGAGGGAGAAACCTCCTCAACTACTAATACTACTCATGAGACGCTCATAGATCTAACAAAAGCATAAAACCATCATAGAAAACCAAGATAGTCTCGAAGTCGCTAAAAGCATCGATTGATACTTACTAAAAACCTCATGAAACTACTTATATTGGATAAACTACTTGTAAAATCTACTGGTGATCACCAACCGAAATCGGAAAAAAAAAAAAAAAAAAAAAAAAACATCGTTGTGGGCCTGTACCCTCAGCCACTGAGCTCGCTGGAACCCTCGGCCGTTGCGAATGAAGAAAACAAAATTAAGGTTGCTATCGTGACCTAACCCTAAAAACTTTGTGAAAAAACAAATCCTATATTAGAAAGAAATACAAAGGGTCGAGAAACTCACCCGATTGAGATGGCGGTGATGATGTTGCGGGAGACGATTCCGATTTCGAATCCAACACCGATCATTTCTTCTTCAGGCAGTCGAAATAAATGACCGATTTGTTTTAAAATAAAATGTTTATTTTTTTAGAAAAAAATTTAAAAATAAAATTTTAAAAAGTTGATATTACTGTTATATTAGTTATAGTCGTTTCTCATATGTCATTTTAGGCATATGATATTTTTGAATATCATTTTACCATTATTATTATATTAATATTTTATTTATTCAACTAGTGTAATACAAAACCTTGGAGTAATCTCTCACGGTATAGAGGGGATGTTCATAATATTTGGATATTTATATAAAAAGACAAAATTATTAAAAATTCACGTTGAAACGTTGTTAAAAAAATAAAATATTTGTAATCGGAAAAAGAATTATGAGAAAGTTATGTGACAAGAGGTGGTTGACTGGTTGAGGAGAAAAAATTTCCGGTTCTCTCTTCTATTAAATAACTATATTAATTACTAACAATTTGATTTAATTTTTTAGACTAAATATAGTTTCTTAATAAATTAAGCAAGAAATCTTTTTATTAATGTTATTTTTAAAGAAATAAATTTTATAAAAAGAAATCTTTCAAAAACATTAAAAAAAATTGAAATATACGAAAAATTTTAAAATTGATGTTTTTACAAAGTAAATATTTTATAAACTATAAATAATTAAAATTATGAGTTATAGTAAGAAAAAATGTCATTTTTCTAAAACGGTTTGTTTTAAAATAAAATGCTTAATTTTTTCTTTTGAAACAACAAAAAAAGTTTAAAACAAAGGTTTGAAATGTTGATATAATTGTTTAGTATTTATAGTCATTACTCATTCGTACTTCAATTGTATCTTATTTTAGAATATCGTTTGTAATTAATAAATTTTTATCCTATTTAATATTTTATTTATATTCAACCCGTGTAAATAAAAAAAAAGTTTGACCTTATTTATTGGCTGAGATTAAATTTTTATCATGTTTCACCATTCAAATTAAGTCACCATCGAAAAATGAAAAAAAAAAGTTTACAGGATTTTAATAATCCCAAAATTCATTTATTGGCCGAGATTAATCCCAACTCGGAAAATATTTAGAGACACTCTTCAACTTTGAGTTTATTTTCCCTCAACGATTCCTTACTAACTGAAAGTTAACACCATTATTTTTTTGATAACGTGAACTACTTATATGGTCAAAACAGTAAGCAGAAAATTAAAATTAACCATCAGACTGTCAATCTGAAACTTTTACACCCTGAAACCCGTCATTCTTCACCTCATGATCTGAACCACTTGATTCGTTAAAGGTAGATTTCAAGTGACAATAAAGGCTAGACATCGAAAAATGGACCTAATAGAAGTTGGGCAGCGACGGAATTGAAAAATAGCTCAAAGTTTGTCCTATTTCATAAAAAAAAACTAACGGATCTTAACTCTTAGTTAGTAAGGTATTGTTCGAGAAAAATAAATTCAAAGTTAGTAGTGTTTATAATATTTTCTGAGTTGAGATTAATCTCGTTCAATAAATAAAAGTTTGAATTATTAAAATCTAATAATTAAAAAAAAAACAGCCTATACGTGATAGGTTGAAAGTGGTCGTTCCATCTACTGTTTAATGAACAATACTTTTTGTGAGTGCCATTATCTTTGCCAATTATTAGTATAAAGACAACACTCAAAGTTCACTCTAATGTTACTGATGACATCCCTACTTTATTATTAAACTTGGCTTCGTATATGTTATATTTTATTAATGTAGATTCGAACCAATGAGAAGTGAAATTAGTGAGATAACCGTTAAATTTATGAATTTAAGAATTTATAAATTTAAGTAATTAGTAATTTTACATTTTAAGTTATGAATGTCAAGGGACCAAACGGAAGGTATAGGGAGATGACACATCAAAGTTAAATAAGGTGATAGAAATAGTTGCTACATTTTCTATCCGAGTATTGATTGGTTGTTATGTTGGGTCGGTTCTAGTTCTTATGAGTATGGGTTGGAACTATGAAATGTTAACAAATCCATAAAAAGACGACTCAAGTTTAAAGCCTCGAATAACACCCTTCAACGGTCAACACAATTTCCGCATGTACCATGTAATATATATATATATATATATATATATATATATATATATATATATATATATATATATATATATATATATATATATATATATATATATATATATATATATATATATATATATATATATATATATATAATATATATATCTTAATCTTAACTACTATATAATACATAAACAATGGCTAGATTTGTAATTTACATCATTTTTAAGATGACATATGAAGAGTTGCAAACTTTAATATGTAATATCATAAGATTTATTCCTAATATACCATTTTAAGCTTTAAATACTTGTACTCCACCATTTTCTAATTAAATTTAAATTATGACTATTATATTTAAAGTTATCTGAATATCTATACATATACTACTATATAATACAACTTTTTGGATAATATTGTAATTTTAATCCATTTTTAAGTTACTTAAGAACAATTTTGTTACATTTGGTATAAGTGATTATGCATAAACAACTTATTATTTACAAATTTGTTCACCCTTGTAGTAATATAGATATGTTTAATGTCGCACATTAATCAAATAAAAAAGCAAAATATGAGTTAGTACAATAAGAGAGAGTTAGCTAAATACACAGTCCTAAAATTATTTATACCCCAGCCGCAACGCGCGAGTTTCACCCACTAGTATATATATATGTGTACAATATGTATGTATGTATGTAATGGCAATAATAAATAGAGATCAAGATAGAAATAAAATAGTCCAAGCAGTAGGTCACTTTCATGAAAAGGTTTATCTTCTTTATAAAGGAGTCATTTAGAGTGGTAGAGATGGGCATTTCGGGTTTGGGCCGGACCCGAAAACCGGGTACAACCCGGGTTTGGCCCAACCGGGTTTTTTTGTATCCGGGTATTGGTGAACCCGGGTACGAACCCGGGTCGGGTTCAGTAGCATAAAAACCCTACCCGGTATACCCGGGTAGGGTAGGGTCGGGTCGGGGTCGGGTAGGGTATGAAACCCGGGTCCAACCGGGTTTTTTCTTTTTTTTTTTTATTTTTTATTTTTTTCTTGAATGACACGAACGACGGTTGGAACGTTAGACGAACCTTGACCTACGGAAGATTGTGAGTGAGCCATATCAAGATTGAAGAGAGTGAACGTGTAAAACGAGAGTATTTTTTGCGTTTTTTGCGTATGTTTTTGCGTTTGAGACTTGGGTACTAAACCATATCAACCTACACCTATTTATACTAACTTATAAGCCTAAAAGTGACAAAAAACGGCCAAAAATCGATCCCAACGGCTACTTTAAAAAAAAAAAAAAAAGGGGCAAAACCGGGTCCAACCCGGGTTCAATCGGTTCAGGGTCGGGTCGGGTTCTAAGAAAATCTAGAAACTAATACCCGGTTCCAACCCTACGGGTTTTTTCCGGGTACAAACCGGGTTCAACTATACCGGGTCGTACCCGTACCCGGTTCCGGGTCGTACCCGTACCCGGTTCCGGGTCGGACCCGACCCGGTTTTTTTCCCACCTCTATAGAGTGGAATGAACCCTCATAGGTCATAGTTATTAGGCCCAAGCCCATACATTGTGACATTGAGCCTAAACAATGGATGAGTAAATAAAAACTCACGAATTAACAATATAAATTTAGCCATGGAAGAAAAAAGATAAAAGGGAGAATTTATAAATTTAGTGAAAATTTAGTTTATGACCATTTCACCTCTATCAAATATATGACATTTTAACTTGTTCTTTTTATCAAACAACTTTTGTGGCTTCCGATTAGTTTCGTCTTCTTATGTTATTCACCCTTTTTGGCTTCAATAACAAACACTTATTGCCTCCTGTATCCATCAAAGATCATAATTTTTAAGAAAGTTACCTCCAAGCTATTATTATGTTCTTCTCGTATGATGTCAACTGATATTTTTTCACTTCTATTAACTTGTATATGACTCACTTTTAAAGCAATTCCTAATACAAATCTTTTAATTAATGCATGTTCTTCTTAACACTCATATGTGGCTCATAACCTTCTTGTATGGAAGATAAGATTTATTTTGATTCCTGAATTTGACCCTTTAATTGCAAGTTTTTAACAAGTTTTGACGTCAATGATTGAAGATCCATCGATTGATGATGATTTCAAACCCCAACCCCCACATCTATTACCACCACGCCTTTGTCACCACCATAATTTTAACACCGATCACCACCAACCCATATCTAACAGTTTCATTTCAAGGGATTGGATATAAAGAGATGAAAGGGTCATTGAGAGCTAAAACAAGGCAACTCCATCAATAATCAACCCTATTTCATATTAATTGTTCATTGTTAGTAGGTTTTGGGTGGTGGTGGACGAACTTAAGGAGTTGTGGAGTTAGTCTAGTAGGGGCAATGTCCAATGGCGGAGCTTGAATATTCCCGTATGGGGGGTGGAGGCGAAATTAATTTTTAGAGAGGGGGGGGGGGGGCGAACTCGATATTTACAAAAATCTACATTACAGGGTCAAAAATATACACTACCAGACTAAAAATTAACACTACCGATGAAAAAAAGATGGATGGGGGGGGGGGGGGAGGGCGACGCCCCCGACCCCTACTATCCTCCGCCAATAGCAATGCCTTCCAATGGTGGCAAGGTTTTAGATGGTGAGTGTGTTATGGGTTTTTAGCCAAGCTAGGGCTCGATTATAACTGACCTAAAGACGTTGTGGTGGTGTCAACATTATGGTGGTAAGTGTATGGTTCTCCTGTTGTGGTGATAGAGGTGGTGATGTGGAAAGTTATGTCATGGTGTTAATTGAAATGCAAATAAATTATATAACGTCATTTATTAATTTGAGCAAATGACAAAATTAGCCATTACTTGTAAAAAGACCTAAATACTTATAATTTTAACTAAAATATTTAACAGAAATAGTGGGTGTGGGGTTAAGTAAGACAAATTACGTAATTTATAAATAAAAAAGTGATTTTGAAACATTTAGATGAGAAACATTGTTTGAATTACTGAATCAAACCACCTACACGGAAAACAAACTTTACTTATAATTTATAGTTAATTACGCAAATAGTCATGTGCTAATTTTTTTGAGTACAAGTTTGTGCTTTTAAATTTATAATATTTAAAGCTACTTTTCGTTAATGTTTATATTAAATTATAGTAAAATGATCAAAACACCAAATAGGACTAATTATGTAACTAAAAGCATTCACATATAATTTTTTATCTTTATATTTATTATTACATTAAAAACCAATATTTTCTCTTCATCTCTCACTTTTAATTAAATAATAAATCTAATACTTTTTTTATTATTTTTTCCCTCTAATCCATTCACAACCACTTTTAAAAATAAAAAAAATACAATGATTGAATAGTGTAACCTCAAATATACTAGAAAAACAATAATGTGTTTATCTTACGTAGTCACTTATAACCATTCCATGTAATATAAAAATTACACTTTTAAAATTATAATGGACGAAATGTGAATTCATTAAATCCAAATCATATGTTAAAACAAATATTTTTTAAGAAGTAATGCTGTAAAATGAATGATTTTATAATCTTTATTTCACTAAACGATCGTTTGGTTTGCAGAAAGTTTTGTAAAGAAATTGAAAATGAAACCTGAATTAAAATTAAAATGAATTTAAAAAAAAATTAGTAGTCACTTTGTTAGTAAATTTATGAACGGAATTAAAATGTTTAAAAAGTTAAATTAGTTAAGTTACTCTTATAAAAACCCTCCCCTTCACATAACCAATCTGGTAACCAGGAATGTTACATCATTTGCACATCATCGTTCATCTATCGTTCATTTTCACATCATCGCTCATCTCCATCATCATCATCATCATAGCTCGAGTTCATCATATTCGATTTCAACATCACTCGATTCAAGTCTGATAAAGTAACGAGATGATAAAGTATTGATTTAGGCTTTTGATTTGCCTTTTCACTTGTGTTCCTATCAGCAGTGATCCTTAGCCCAACTGGTTAAGATAAGACGCCCATAACATGTAAATATTAAGAGCTTATGAGTTCAAGTCTTACTCTGTGCAAAATGCTCAGAGTTGAGTCATGAGGTGTTCTCAGCAATAGGTTTCTTCCTGAGAGGGTTGGGGGTGAGGTCCCGGCTGGGAAACAAGTAGGTAAGCCCGATTAAGAAAACACTTATTCTCCGAAGCAGGGTCGCACATTTGCCGTTAAAAAAGAAACAAAAAAACGTGTGTTCGTATCACTTTATGATGATCTGAAGTAGAGGTGTACAAACCGGTTCGGGTTCAAAACCGAACCGGTTTTTTTGTCGTGGGGTCAAACCGGTTTTTTTTAAACCGGTTAGGGTTACAAACCGGTTCGGCTCACCGGATACTCAAACCTGTCAAACCGATTTGGACCGGTTTGAAACCAGGTTTTTTTTTTTAAACCGGATTTAGGACCGGTTTAACCGGTTTTTAGGACCGGTTTAACCGGTTTTTAACTTTTTAAACCGGTTTATAAACCGGTTTTGAGGGTGGGGTTACCAAACCGACATACAAACCGGCGGTTTGGGACAGGTTTTGGTCCGAACCCGTTTTTTTTTTTTCCCATGTCTGAATTCTGAAGTCGATTACGTGTTGGGTTCTCGCTAATCTGCGTTGCTCTTTCTCGTGGTTTAGAACTCCTAAGACATGAGTGAATCCGATTACACAGAGCCTTCTTCTCTACTCCAACAGTTAGAGTTTGTTCTCGAATCCGATCCTTTAATGTAAGTTCTCTATGTGCTCTTGTACCAATCGTATGCCAAGAGTGTTTTATTTGCTCAATTGGATCGATCTAACTTGCATATATCACAATTGCTTAATACATCTCAATGATTTCATGTTCTATATGCCAATCATCTGTGGATTCTTCACGAAAGAGGGTAAATTTTACCTTGTGTTTCACTAATTTGGCTGCACTAGGTTATCAGAATTTATATATGAATTGGGAGTAGTCTGTAAAGTGTAATTAGTTGAGTGACTTGTAAAAGTGTTATTCACTATGAAGCTTGTCACATTGAAAGAAACTATAATTCTTGTACCAACATATAGAAAGAAAACATAACTAACCTGCAAAAAGCCAGGAATGAAACCTTATTTATCATGAAAATATCCACTTATACACTAAAATCCATTTTGAATTCTCAGAACTCATAGTACTCTTTGCCGAATTGAGTCTTGGCTTCTATATGTTTATACTTTTATGTATAATATGCAATCAGAAATTTAGGATCACTATAGAAGTATCATCTATTCTTGCTTGTGCAAGTAATATGAAGATTTTAGAAGTGTGAATTGCACAAAATGTAATATACTTTCATCTTTTTTCCGTTGTATACAGCTTACTTTACATTTTACCATTGTATGTAACTTACTTGCATTTTTATGAAAACATAATCATTACATTACGTGGTACTAAATATGAACGTTACATTTTGGTGTATTATTTTACATACAGTTGCACGAAAATTTAAGTTTGTTACGTACAATGGTAATAAGTAAAGCAAGTCATATAGAATGTGGAAGAGAGGTGAAAGTATGTTACATTTTGGTGCAATTAAAATGTTGATATATTCAAGTTTCCTGTGCTTCAAGTTCTTCTTCCTCTACCCTTTCCTATTGCTCATGCTAGTTTATCCACATAGCTTTATCTTCTAATTTCGCATGTAACCAGTGATGAAGTGGGATTCGTTCATCCGTCTCAGTTTGCTGCTATAAGTGACTCATCTATTTCAACGGAGCTTCCAACCTCAGATGATAACATCAGCTCAAAAGCATCAGAAGCTAATCCTACTGATATGGCTTTCTGGAGTAGAGATCACAAACTGGGCATCTCAACCGACGTTATTCACCCATTATATAATGCTGCTAAACATGCATTCATGTCTTCACTAAAACAGTATAATATACTGAATGATTTACATTCAAAGAAAGCATTATTGGACACTGATAATGTTTTGAGTGCTTCATTTTCTCTACCCGACCTTGAAAGTGAAGTAATGAAGCATAGCAGGGCACTTTTGCTGCTGAGTTGTGATTTCGGAACCGCATGGAATTGCAGGTATTTCTTTATGTTTCTCTTGTATGTAGCAATTGTTCATCATTTTGTATTCAAGAAACCTTCTGAATCAAATAGTTTTAAATATGTTCTCTTTTGAAGACATCCCTGACAGATATCCTGCTAATACTTTGCAGAAAGGAAGTTGTTTCAAAGAAGGAAAACATTATGCTGTATTTTAATGAGCTAACGTTATCAACTTTGGTTCTTTCATATTCACCAAAAAGCGAGCGTGCTTGGATCCATAGGTAACATTTGGGAAGGTAGCTCCTCTATTGGAATATAAATTTGCTTTTTCAACATAAGTATGTTTCTTCCGATTATCTTCATATAATAAAATCTTGTTGCTTTATGAAAGTAGTAGTGTTCAATTTGTTTTGATCATGTTCATTGGGCATTGGCTACAACATACTGCACTCAGTTTTTTATAAATTTATTTATATACATAAATTTAACCTCATCTGGAAGTATGTATTCACGCTGATTAATCAACACTATATATTCACGCTGATTAATCAACACCTCAAAATATTTAAAGATCTAGCTTTTGTGTTTATGAAATATGTATGTATACGTCTTTGTGAATGAATGCATTAATACACGTCTCCAATAACTCAACAATAAAGAAAAGTTCTTTGTATGTTCTCCATCTTTCTGTAACTTTTTTGTTTTAAGTTAAATTTTGTGAATTTTTAACAGGCGATGGGTGATTAAGATGATAGCTAGCAAGTGTACAAATCTGCAAGAAGTCTTGAAAATTGAATCTGAATTAGCCAAAAGTATAGCAGAGGTTAACTTTTCATTTTGGAAATTTTTATGATTTATATGTCGAAGTTTTTCTTATCTGTCATGGACTAGATGGTCCAGTAATCACTGTGTATATCTAGGAATACTTCTAACTACATGTATGATTTAGAAGAAAATTTCATCATAATAGTTTGTAGCTATTTTGTAACGCCACTTGCCCTGATCCTGTTTATTGTTGACTCTAATTGGCAGAAGTCAAAGATGAACTATCGTGCATGGAATCATCGATGCTGGTTGGTTTCTTACATGTCCGAAAGTCAGGTGCGAACTTAAGACTCCTTGGTCTATTAATATCTCAACTTTTTTTTTCTTCCTTTTTTCTCTATTTAATTTCGGAAAGCTGTATCATGTTGTGCAAGTATCTCTTCTAAATAGTACTTGTGTTTTCCTACTGTGGTTTGTTAGAATATTGGCCCAGAAAAAACAAAGATAAAACTCGGTATTTTGTGGGAACTATCACGACTCTTTTTATAAATATGAAGAACAAAGACCACACCTTAAACTTTATACAATGACCCTCTTTTATACTACTCCTAACCTTAATCACTATGAAATCACAGCTCAAACACAGCTGGATGACAGCCCATTCACAGCCAAAATATTCAATACTTTCTTTATATTTACCTTGACTAACATATTCTACATGTTAACTAATTCCACCCTCATCTTTCTTGGTTCACCCGTATACACCCTTGGACATCAAGATTAATTTCTAACATTCTCACCCTTAATCTTGATGTTGTACCACCTTGGTCTTGAATTCCAGTCGCTGGAACCATGTTTCTTCAAAATTTGATCAATCATTGATCTTCAAATCTACTTCACTTAGCTTCTGTGCTGTCTCACACAGCTTCTGTTCTGTTTTCTTCCTTGCTTGCAGCCTTGCAAACCTGCTATCACAGCAGCCCAACAATCTCACTTCCTAGCAAATCACTTGCCAATTGTTTCCTTTGACTGCAAACAGCAACAAGCTCTTCTTGGCTTTTGCTTTTCTGAGTTCTTCTCCTCACAACCTGTGTCACACAGATTGTCCCATATATGAATAATCCCTCACAGATTAAATCTCTCCGTGGTGACCTGAATCGCTCAGGTTTTCTTCACTTCTGATTGCAGCTCCACACAACCTTACGTTCTGCCTCACACAGAACCCAATCTGTCTCGCACAGATTTTCTGCAATCTGAATCACTCAGATTTTTCCTTCTGCAGTTGGATCACACAACTGTTCTTCCCCTTGGATCTGCTCAATTGACTTGTTTGAACCTATCACAGGTTCGGGCTATACGATTAATCTCTCACAGATTCAATCGGGTGGCCTCGTTCTTCTTCACAGCTCGATCATCTTTCTCCTTGTCTTCACATGCTCAATCTTCTTCCCGTAATCGTTCCCCTCGCTCTGATACCAATTGTTAGAATATTGGCCCAGAAAAAACAAAGATTGGTTTGTGAGTGTTAATATGTTTTCCTTGGTTCTTTTAGATAATTGATGAGTTAATTAATAATCGAGATTGGGCTGGATTGAATGTTGCTGATAACTCTTGCTTTCACTATCGAACGGTAAGTTTAAGCTTCAACTAGGAGGTGTGTTTGCCATTTCATTATAAAAGTGATTATCTGAATGTTGTGTTTTCAAGTCTATTGTTTGACAATAGTGAAACTAATTCTGATCATCTCATAATTTAAAAAATAAACAGCTTTGACTAATCAGTTTAGGAGAGTCGCAACAAAACTAATTTTAAATCGCCTAAAGGTCATTTTATATGTAAATCCTTAAATGATCACAGCTTTAAAGACTGTTGCAGCCTGTTTGTTACAATTATCATCTGATTCTGATTATTTAGCATCAATCAAAACAATCGATTTAATGATTATTTAAAACCCCTGGGTAATTAACTCATCAAGATTATTGATTTATTTATTTTCTTTTTATTTTTACTTAGTGACTGAAATCTAACTGATTGGGCAGCGGTTGATGACCAAGACATTAGAAGATTCATGCTATAAACAAGATTCAAAAGAAGGCCCTTCACATGCTATAGAAGTTTATCAACTTTGGAAGGTTGCTCATATTCCCTTATCTTTTAAAGGCCGTCAGTTTCATAATTTCGTGAATATATTTATATATATTATTATTATTATTATTATCCATTGTTCATGATAGGAAGAGCTTACCTGGAGTGAGACATTAATCAAACGTTATATAGGAAGAGAGGTATGTAGATCTGCTTTCATTCTTTTGTTATTTTTTAGAAAATTATGACTATTTTGGCTTAATTTCTGAATGTGGTATTTGTTTATGTGTTTCAGTCCCTATGGCTTTATCGTCGTTTCTCTCCTTTGCTGGATAAAACATTTTGCAGCTCATATGGGTGGGGCTGATGTTGATTTATATCTGGATAATGAATTACTACTCTTTTGCTCGTGTACAACTATTCCAGATAATGTCTTTGACGATTATGAATCACAAGCAATGTTTGCAGCTACTTATGTAATGTGGTTGATCAAGGTAATATCGACTTTCTTCAACTTTCATTACTAACACGTCAACATATTTAGGTTGAAACAGGTCAGTTTTGGTATGAGTTAAATCAATCTAGTTTGGGTTGAGTTGACCTGTTGACACCCTCTTTTTTCTATATTATTATTCTTATTCTGTAATCATGAATTACAAAAACAGTATTATTACAATATGAATTTAAAATTAAATAAATGATTAGGAGGTTCTAGGCATTGAAATAGACGTTGGGAGATTTTCCACTTGTTCAACACATTTGACCTGTTGACACCCCCCTTGTTCATGTTATAAATGTGTTAATTAATTACAAGTGCAATTTTATTACTTCTATGCATTGAAATAGAAGTCGGGAGAAATTCTACTTGTTCAACTCATTTGGCCCGTTTTCACATGAATTTTTTGGTCAGTTTGAGAGGAAAAACCTTATAACACCATTTATCTTTTTGTTGAAATAGCAAATGGATGAACTTCAGGGTGTGGAGATCCAAAAGAAAGTGGGAGAAGAAATTGAAGAAGTTTTGAATAAGGTATGTCCCAACAAGGCTTTTCTTTGGGATATTGTGAGGATGAAAAGTGGAAGGCAGTAAATTTGCTTTTGGTACCTTTGGTTTTGTTACCAGTGTTGATGAATCTTGATTTTAAGAGATAAAAAATAATTTATATAAATGAAGATAGAGGAGATGAAATGTATTTATCTGGACTAGATGTTCAACAATTCTGTTCATCCCATATGACTTGTTCTTTTGAGCTAATTTGCTTGTTCAATTCATTTGACCCGTTTGACCTGTGTGTTGGGGGTTCCTTTTTTAGCCATTTGACCTATTTCACGTGTTTCCGTTTGTAAAGCGAGCATTTGAACAAAGTACAATAGCATCTGATCTTTTATTTGCCCATGCCTTGTAGCCTGGCGCCATTGGTGAATGTGTCCCACAAAATGGTGTGGGTTTAAATATTTGCAAGTGCTATTATATATATTGATAATTGTACATCTTTTTATGGTATGTCATAGATATGTTATTATGACTGACAGCACATGAACTATACATGAGTACGTAATATGCTTGATTTCTATGATGCTAATTAAGCCTAATGTTTTAAGAGTTTTACCAAAGCAATATAGTTTTCATTGTATGGATAAAACAAACTATAAAACATTTCTGGTCAAAATTGTTGGAGAAGCTTCAAAATACATACTCAAATGGGTATTTAAGTGGCAAGTCTCTATTGTAATTATTTTTTTAGCCACTAAAGTGGTGGTGCTCAAAATCTTACTTGTGGGCGAAATGTGATACTTTGATGTCGTTACTCTCTTAAATATGTGTTTTGTGGTTGGACGATAAGAATGCTTGTTGGTTTGCACTTGTTATGATGGTGAAAAACAAAAGCACCATTCATGACTACTTCAAGGATGTGAGTTGGTGCTCGTATCCTTTCATAGAGTCAGGCTATGTGTTGTGGAGGGTTCTATCAGGAGCTCTATCCACGTGTGTTGTGGGGTTATTTTTGTAATATTACGACATGTGGTGCTCACTAAGCACTGGATAAAGTCTTTGATCAAGTAGTCTGACTCTGTTATGAATACAGCTTCTGATCCAGTCACGATGCCCCTCACACCCCCCCCCCCCCAATATCGCCCTGGCTGTTGCGGTGTTCGCGACCATAGTGGGGCAGCCACTTGGGTCGCGCCCCACCCTTCATACCCTACAACATCTAGTCTCATCGTTAGTTTTACATGATTCACAAAATTGCAACAAGCATTGAGCAAGCTACAAACTGAAAAAGACAGGAAAATGGTAATAACAAGATGAAGGATAACAATTTTATACCTATGATATTCAAAGAGTTTCCTTGAAGAATAAAAATCTTGGAGGGTGGATTTTTGGCACCAACACGTGTTCAACAAAAGTGTTATGTTTGTACGAGCTTCAAACTCTATACTCTACATGGGAAATCACAGTATTACACAAACGAAAGGAGAATGAACTATCATTTTGATTTTGGCTTCTTCAAATAGATTGACCTTGAAAGATGTCTTCATGTTCTTGACGTATCGGTAAATTTAGGGTTTAAACCCTCTCATAAAAAATCTAGCCTCGAAATCATCGATACCATGCATGCCTTTCTTTCAATTTCAATGGTTTTTAAGATTTAAAAAATGATAAAAAATGACTTGTGATTGAAATGATAGTTTTTATAACTTTATTGATGGTTTATTATGATATTTAAGTTCCTTCAACTGATGAAATCTTTTAACAATATAGAATCTAGTAAGAGAAATATCTCCAAGAACATGAAAAGATATTCAATTGAATATATTCTATTATTTTGAATTTAAATATTCTAGTTAATTATGATATTGAGAGGTATTCAACCCGTTTTATGAAAAATAAGTCTTTTTGTTAGAGTAAAAATATCTCAAGAACATAAAAAGATATTATTAAATTATTCTATTATCTGAATTGAAATATTCTAGGGAGCGAAATGGAGCTTGACCCGACCCGCAATTATTCCATTACAGGTAGGTCTCACACCTTATCCACAAATCAGAAAATATGTAGGATCCAAAATCATCATATCCTCCAACACAGGATTACACCACTCCCTCTCTCTCTACACACCACTCTCTCTCTACAATCTCTCTAAAACCATGAAAATCGCTTAACGTTTGAATATTGAAACCAAAATCAAGCAATGATTTCTGCAGAATTCTCACCAAACTTCTTCCCTTCAACACCCACCCAAAACACACTGCAATCTCCCATCACCATTGCTCTGTTATCACCTGCAGAAACCCCAATTCCAACACAAATCCTAACCACAGCAAGAACTCTTCAGCATCAAGCTTTCAACCGATTTGAAGTCCAACCAAATGCAATCCTACAATTACAAAGAAACCCATTTCATGAAACTGCTTAACAGATCATGTAAAGCAGGGAAATATGATGAATCACTGTATTTCTTGGAGCTCATGGTTAGCAGGGGTTATAAGCCTGATGTGATCCTCTGTACAAAGCTGATCAAGGTTTGTTCAACACGAGGCGGGTCGAAATGGCTCTGAAGGTGATCAGATGCTTGAAAACTTATGGTGAACCGGATGTGTTGCTTATAATGCGGTGATCAGTGGGTTTCTGTAAGTTGAATCAGATTGATGCGGCGAATCGGGTGTTGGATAGGAGAAGAATCATGGGTTTTCGCCGGATGTGGTTATTATAATATTTTGATTGGGAGTCTTTGTAGCAGAGGGAAGTTGGGGTTGGCTAAGAGGATGTTAAACAGTTGCTGGAAGATAACTGTAATCCGACGGTGATCACGTACACGATCTTGATTGAGGCGACGATTCTTGAAGGTGGAATTGATGAAGCAATGAAGCTGTTAGATGAAATGTGGGGTAGAGGGCTTCAACCTGATATGTATACTTATAATGCTATAATTAGAGGGTTATGTAGAGAGGGGATGATGGATGAAGCTTTGAATTTGTTAGAAGTTTGCCGTTGAAAGGGTGTAAACCAGATGTGATCTCTTACAACATTCTGTTAAGAGCATTGTTGAATCAAAGGAATGGGTGATGGAGAGAGGTTAATGGAAGAATGTTTTCAAGAAACTGTGAACCGAATGCGTTACTTACAGCATTTTGATCAGCTCCTTGTGTCGCGATGGGAGGTGGATGAAGCTTTGAATATGTTGAAAATCATGGTGGAAGTGGACTTACTCCAGATGCTTTTACTTTTGACCCATTAATTTCTGCTTTTGTAAAGAAGGAAGACTTGATGTGGCGATTAGTTTCTTGGATTACATGATATCAAGTGGTTGTTTGCCTGACATTGTAAATTACAACACTGTTTTATCAGCTTTGTGTAAAAATGGAAATGCAGATGAAGCTATGCAGATTTTGAAAGATTAGGGGATACAGGGTGTCCACCTGATGTAAGTACTTACAATACAATGATAAGTGCTTTGTTGGTATAATAAAGAGAAGGAAAAGGCTTTAAATATGGTTTCAGAGATGATAAATAAAGGGATCGACCGGATGAGATTACATATAATGCACTTATTTCGTGTTTATGTAGAGATGGGTTGGTAGATGAGGCAATCGGGCTGTTGGAAAGTATGGAAAATAATGGGTTATGCCAACTGTTATATCTTATAACATTGTGCTTCTTGGATTGTGTAAAGCTCATAGAATTGATGATGCAATTCATGTTTTGGAAGAGATGGTGGAAAAGGGTTGTAAACCAAACCAAACAACCTACATTTTGTTGGTGGAAGGGTTCGGGTTCTCAGGGGACGGCTGAGGCTTTGGAGTTGGGAACTTTATTATTCAAATGAAAGCTATTTCAGAAGAATCGATTAAACGCTTGATAAAGACTTTCCCATTGCCAGATTCTCAAGAATACTCAAACTAGAAGTATTCTTGGGGTTTAAAGAGCAAATGGTCTGCAAAGGTATGCCATTTAAGATGTTCCTATTGAAGAACAAACAGAATTGGGTTAAAAGCGTTATACTTTACCAGTTTTCGTGCATTAAATTTGAGGAAAACAAGTAGATATCAACATTGATCTACTGAAATTAACATTCTTTGCAGTTTCCCATAACGAAAATGGCAAATGAACATCAAATACCTTCTAGTTGTTTATGTGTACATGGAAATTATAAAACAGACCTTTACACAGTCTTCCATTCCATCAGTTTCTGATGTAGTTGCTTAGCTTCTCATTCATACCATCTGTAGACAAACTTCCAATCATATCAGAATAAAATTTTGCACCATACGGTCTGTTTGGGCTCGAGACCAACATTTTCAAAACCTTAATAGCGCCATCTAGTTTCTGTTGCTGACATAACTTATGAATAATATACTTGTAAGTACTATGTGTAGCTCTATGGCCATTTTTATCCATCACTTTCAACATCTTTACAGCCTCATCAACCATATCAGCATGACAAAACCCCAAATCAAGCTTCTGTGAGTAACATCATCTGGAACTACCAGCTTTTCTTTCATTATGTCTTGATATAAACAAATTGCTTTCTCCATGTTACCCCTTTTAGCCAACCCATCAATCAAATGTTGTAACTTATCAAGCTTGGAGGAGTATTACTGTCTTTTAAACAGTGAACAACCTGCAGGGACAAATCCATCATTCCTTCATCACAAAGGGCGCGTAGAAGCGTGTTATAAGTGATAATATCAGAGAGCAGTCATTGAACACCATTTCATTGAAAAAATCAATCGCACGATCAAGAAACCTGTATTTGCAGAACCCCTTTATTAAAATATTGTAAGTAACCATAGTTGGGGCTCTAGATTTTCATTCATTATAGATAGAATATCATCTACCTTATCCAAGTAACCATGGTTAAAAAACGAGTGGATAAGTGTCGTGTACATTACTGTATTCGGCTCCATGCCATGAGATAGAAGATCGTTTACAACCAAAATAGTATCTCCAAAATTCCCTCTTTTACTTGTCACGTTAATAATTGAATTGTATGTCACTAAATCAGGATTACAACCATGAGCCGCTAAATCTTGCAAGATTTCTATCGCTCTTATAACCCCACGAGATTTGCAAACCAACTCAACAAGAACCGAGCTTGTACTAGCATAAGGGGTGCAGCCCTTGGCTAACTGATCCTTCCAAAATGAAACTGCTTGGTTAAGATAACCGAGCTCCAGCATAACACGGATTATAGCATTATAAGTAATACCATCTGGAGGGCAACCAGATACACTCATGTCGTCTAGAAGATCAAGCGCATCATCTATACGTCTGTTCTTGCATAAACCACTGATCAGCATATTGTAAGTGATGATATCAGGCACCCCACCAGACATAACCATACAATTCAAAACCTCAGAAGCTCTTTCTACAAAGTTAAGCTTAACAAGACCTCTAATCAACTTCATGCAACAATCAAAGTCGGGAATTTTGGTTTCTTCGGCCCATTAAGCTACCAATCTCGCTGCTTTTAACAACTTCCACTGTCTGCATAAACACTGTAAAAGATCGTTATTCGTTTGCTCATCGTTCTTCACAAAAATCCTACCAGAAGACTCATCTTCCCTAACTTCACTTCGGTTCTTCCTCCACGAATCCACTCTAGTTTCAGTAATTCTATCAAGGCAAACATGACACTGTAACAACTGACCATATCGTTGTGAGCTAGTAACTCTGATCCATGGTTCATGTGACTGACTCTTCACATGAGAGATTAAAGAATTACAGCTAACAAGTGAAGTAATGTTGACTTGATCAGGTATACAATTCAAATTCTGCAACATTGATGCCTCAATTAATGACTTCCGAAAACTCTCCTGCCAAAATTTTACAAACCATAATCAATCAAACAAATGTCACAAAATCGAATAATCACCTATAATCCAGAAGTTATTTAAAAAAAAACAAATTTCGAAATGGACGGAACAATTCAAAACTTAAAAACCCTAAATCTCACATAAATTAAAAACTCGTTTCATGATTCGAACATACGATCAGCAATCATATTGCTGAACTCGATTAGAAGTTAAAAACATGAAGAATCAATTGTATACTTACCAAAGTGAAAACTTGAAGCGGAAGAAATGGAAAATGTGTGACGAATTGAGGATTTCAGTGGTACAAATGAGAAGATTAGGGTTTTAATTTGGGAAAAGAAGACGTAGGTTTTTATCGCTGGTGAAGTTGTGTCTGTTTGTGATGCAGAGGCGGGGGTTTGGTCGGTGGTTTTGGGCGTTAACAATTAGGGTTCAGGGCTTTGCAGAGCCGGCGATCACATGAAATTACACTTAACGCCCTCTTCATAGTTCTATACGTCTAAACGGTTTAACATTTAATAATTTAAGCTCTTGTTTCGCGAGTAAATATCTGAATGATAACCATAATATTTAATATGATATTTGTCCCTAGAGACATGATGTTTGTTAAGTTTTGTAACTCACCAATCAAGTATTGAGTTTTAAATCCTGTAATTATAAATTATAGTGTAATTATTTTAAAAAATCTAGAATTGGTGTTTTAAAAAATATTTTTTGATATTTTGTAAATAACTTTTAGTTGTTTACTTTTAATTTTATCAGTTTAAACTAGTAAGAAAAATATAAATAAATCAACTACTTGTGTTAGGAGGTTATATAAAATTAAAATTAATTTCATAAAAGTAAACCTAGAGATTAATCTTTAAATTTCATTGTCAATAATTGTAATGAGGTGTTTAATGTAGTTATATTATCTCACTACTATATAATAAAAAACCAATAGGTAGATTGGTAATTTTTATTTTTATAAGACACCATAAACAAACTATTTATGCATATGGTACAAGTGTTTTATACAAGTATTCCTAAATTATCCTTATTAATAAACTTATTCTAATTAATACATGAGTTAATGCATATGATTAAATTGACTATATTAAGTATTACGTTATTTATAATAATTTAAATTAACATTATATTTATATTTTTACTATTTAAATTAAGTATTATATATTAACTAATACTATTTACAAATATTTAATAATATAATAATAATAATAATAATAATATAATCAGTATTAAAGGCTGGTCGAAAAGAGACTCAGTAGCACCGCGTATCACGCGAGCCAATTCATTATACATAACATATAGAAAGCAATAATGACTATCTATTTATCTATACTATTAAAGCATTTTAGGATGTCAAAATAAAATTTTATCTTTACCTTAAGAACACCTATAGGGTTAGTATGGTAATATTATGATGGATTTTAATTTAATTTTTTAATCCATATGAATTTATTGAATTTAATAATAATGACAATAATAATAATATTTAAAGTAATTATAATAGTTATTTACAAAATAAAACAAGTTTTGTAATAAGTAATAATATGTAATAAATATACAAGTAATCAAACTATTTAATACAAGCTCTCAAAACTGCTTCAAGGTTCTGAATCCTATATCGTTTTTTTTTTTAAATAAACAAATATGATAGTTTATAAAAATCTAAATTTGTCGTTATGATGTGCTAAATTATACCAATGTTTCGACATGATTTTTTTTCAAAACAGAGTAGTCAATATAATTTTTGTCCATACCTACGGATTGAATACTAATGTATAAGTAATCGAAATCAAGTGTTATAAATTTTAACCACCCGCGGCAAAGCACGGGTTCACACACTAGTTTTAATAAGGTGCATCAACAAATACGAGAGGGTGACGTAGTGGTAAGCGTTTAATTTCCCTTTATTAGATGTCTCGAGTCTGTTAGAGCAGGTTAATAATGTAAAATGTTCAGAGAAAAAGAATAGGAAAAACACGGAACTAACAACCTCTAAGTCAAGACTACAAATTGTTGGTGTTGGTAACATCGTATTGAACGTTAGAAAGTGTGAAGGCATGTTTACAAGATGCTCATATTGAATTGACGTCTAAGGTTTAGCCTTTTGTCAAATGAGTTTGAGTAAGTTTTAAGGGAGAACTTGTTGGCCACAAAACATGTTTGTTACCCAAGCTAGCATAGTTCCATATGATAGATAAAGTTTATTCCGGATTAGTGTGTCGCGATTAATGGGTTTTCTCTCCTAAGTATGCTTCAATAACTAGCTTTTTGATTACTTGTTAAAAGAAATAAAACAAAAATGGATAACTTCACACCATAGTAATCAAGTTTTCTAAATGTTTCACTAAAATCATTCAAAGTTTTTTTTTCTTTTTAAAGTCACTCAACTTTCATTATATGTTCCAATCCTATGTAATATTTTTTACAAATGTTTAATGTTTATAAAATTAAGTTAGACAAATGAAACATATACTTTTTTGAGTTAGGTAGTAATAGTGAAGGAAAAAAATTGGTTACATGATAAAAGGTTCTAAAATTTTAGATTTACGTTACATTGGACTAAAATAATCACAAAAGAAGCAATATCAAAATTTACACGTGTTATTTTGCATAACTTTTTATTAAATTCTAATATTTATAGAAATATTACATAGGATTAGAACATAGTAAAAGTTGAATGAATTTAAAAGAATAGTTTTTTTAATGACTTTAAGGAAATATTTAGAAAATTTGGTTACTATTTTTTTAATTATCCAAAAATTGTTTAACATTTTAAACTGACCACACATAACATTATTAACACCCATTGTATTATCGATTCAATAATAGTTCAGGGACTGATGTTGTAACTTAATATTATTATCAGTTGGTCGGTAGAGGAGGCCACCTGAAAGCTCATATATCCCATTTCCGTTTTGGGGAAAAATGCTTCTGAAATCTGGTGTTCTATTGCTTAATCGAATCCCTATCATTTCGTCTTCTTCCCGAAGAAGGTATACTCTGATCATGCTTTTGATTCTACTCATTTTGTTGCAAAAATGAAGATTAATATAGCATTAGCTCTGCAAATTCGGCAAATTAAGTAGATTTTTACTAATTCATGCTAGTTTGTAGTTGTTTTTCAGCTTCATAGATTTCACTATCTGAATCAATCTCAAATTCCACGAGTATGATCTTCGTTTAGTCGAGTGTTATCATTTGCTCCTGGTTCATGATTTCGTATTCTCATTAATTGATATGAATCGGAATGTTAGTTTTGATTCTCATAGAATAGGGATTTTCATGAATTAATCACAGGTACAGTTTGTTAATGTGAATTGAAGTGTTGTTTTTGTGTAGTAAGATTTGTATGAGAGGATGACTGGTACGGCTACAGCTACACCAGTTTACCCTAAATTTGTTCCTGTGGAGCAGAAGGAAATCACTTCAGTTAGCGAGTCTGACGGTATATGCACATCATCAGCTTGTTGATTATTTATTATTAGTTAGTGATTTGTTTCTGGAAAGGCTAAATCAAGCATTATGGTTTTCTAGATTTAACATTTGTCTGAATGTTTCATGTTGCTGAATGCTATCGCTTTGAATCTGAAGGAGCTAAATAGTAAATGCCATTTATATGTAATATTGCAGGCTTCAGATTTCGACTTGTTTCATATAATATTCTGGCTCAGGTATGTGCATAGGTTCATATGTTGCCTGTCAGTTGTAGGTTTTGTAGATTTGGATTTCCTGCATAAGTTTTTTGAATCGTGTACGATTCACTTTCTGATTAAAGTAATTTTGGTGGTACTTTAAATTTCATAAGACAGAAGAAGACAAAAGTACAATATTTTTTCTTTTTATCAATTCGAATAGGAACAGTAAAAGTTCTTGAGTTTGGATGAGTGGCTAAGAAACCCCCTCCTTTTGATGTAATTGGTGTTTTTTAGTTTTCGGTATCTTTCCGGAAGCTCTTTTTTTTTTTAAAATTAGGCGTTTAGCCGTTCAGAAAAAAGAAAAACAAAAGAAGACAGCACAATTATGAAGTTCTGTTGTGAAAACTGTACTAGATTTGTATGTACTTGATTGTAATTATGATAGCTGAAAGGTATGCATGTGTAATATAGAGCTCCTATGTAACCTTTTACATATACACACTCAATAACTACTGCTTTGGTTCAACTTGCAGGCGTATGTAAAAAGTACTGTATTTCCACCACTCCCCATCACCTTGTCTCAAGTGAGTTCCCATGCTTCTTATTGTCCATGGCCAATTCTTGAATTTAAGCTATCATGATATGAAAAATTGGATGGCTAGAGCGCTAAATATTATATATATATATATAATTTTTTGTGGCTATCATACAGGTGGAAGCTCGTTCACCAGTAATTCTTGATGTCTCAGGAGTTTTGATGATGATATTTATTGCTTACAGGTTTCTTCATATCCTTTACCTGTGGATCACTAGGCCCACCTTCAGATGCCTTTGGACACTACTATCTTATTTATCTGTATAACTTCCGATTTCCTGAAATGTGAAATTTCATTTAAACTGTTTATCAGGAACTAGATGAATATGCTAATCTACAAAGAGAAATAGAGCAGAATGATTACTCAAAGCATCTACATTAAAAGAAGCGAGGAAAAAAGAAAAAAAGAAAGGCAAGGGGAGGGAAACTTGAGGGTGTGGATTTCTACAAGCACAATAGTATGCTTTTTGAAATGAAAACTCATATGCACTCATTGCATTCAATGAAATTTCCAAGAGTTCTTTTCAACAATAAAAAGTATTTTACTGTGCTCAAATAGATAGTTTACCCTTTGTTCGTTTAATTTTCAGAATGGAGTTGGTCATGGAGGAAAGAATTGACTAACGACCTGGCTGACTTGATTCTAGACGATTCATCACACGTGGAACAAAAAGAGAAGGCTTTTGAAGCCAATAATAAAGGTACTATCAAGTAAGGGTCTATGGTGTTTTTTTTGCCTTTTTTTTTTAGATGAATCTTTCCTATAATGCTATTCTTTCTGGATTGGCCTAGAAGAAGTAAAATCTCCAAGGGACCTTGGAGATCCCAATGATCAATAGTACGGTTGAAACGTGATTGTGTTGGAATTATGGCTGCATTCAAGTTCAAATATCCTTATCAACATTATGTCATTGTGGCAAACACACATATTTACTGTAATGGTAATTCCAATTCTACCCTTATGCTGTCTGTCTTCAACTTGGTGGATCATTACTTATTTCTATGTAGTTATCATGATAAACAATTTAATCCTGCTCCACAGGGACCGGGAATGGGCTGATGTCAAGCTTGCACAGGCGAAATATTTGTTATCACGTGTAGCTCAATTCAAAAAAACGGTATCTGACAAATTTGAGTGCATACCATCATACTTATTGCTGGAGATTTTAATTCAGTTCCTGGAGATAAGGTACACTCAATGGCATTTCATTTAGGGTTAATTACATAAAAGAAACTAATACTTTGGTCTAATTTCTATCTGAAATTAGGTAATGAACTTTCCTTAGGCCAGAAAAAAACCATCGACTTTCAAAAATTTTAATTGAAGTAAACCACCTTCAAATTTTAATTAAGCTAATCTACTGATTACTAGTGACAAATGATGACGTGGCACTTGATGTGTCAGTAAGTTATGACCATGTGAAATTTTTACGTTTTATATTCAAGAAACCCATAGTTTTTTACTAGACATCTATTGCAAGAAATTAATGAAAAGTAGCCATTTTTGCTACCATTACACATAATGGAAAATTGAATCTATTTATATTTTCAGGTATACCAGTATCTTGTTTCTGGTGGGCCCTTGTCAGAACCCTTACCAGAATGTTCAGAAGACTTACCGTTGCCTTTGTGCAGTGTTTATGCATACGCAAGGGGGTGAACCACAGTTCACAAACTATACACCTGGGTTCAACGGCACACTTGATTATATATTATTCTCTCCTTCCGAGGGTATGGAACCAGTTGGTTACTTGAGCTTCCAGATGCAGAATCACCTGATCTAAAAGGTGGATTGCCAAATTACCACCATCCAAGTGATCATTTGCCAATAGGTGCCGAGTTTGCAGTGCTCCAAAATAGCTGAAGCCTTTTCAGGTCACTTCTATTTTCTTGCTGAAATTTATCATTCTTTTAGAGATAAAAACTATAAATTCCCCATGGATTTAACGTTTCTTGAGGGAGAAAGTTATTGTACTTATTTTTTTATGATTAGATTGGATTTTAATGAAATGTTTTTGATTGTACTCTTCGTTGGACAATTATTATACACCATTCAAGACTACCCAAAGGCCACAAACGAATATAATCCATTCATGATGCACAACTCCTTGATTATTTCGTTAACCTTAAGAGTAGAAAGGTAAAGCCTCGAGATGCTATAATATTTCTGTGATCGCTTTCAAATTGCAATTCTTCTGTAACACCAAACCTGTAGAAAAACTGCTTTAAAACATTCAGATGAATGGTCAAAGCTTGCTCTTTTTTTTCTTTCTCCCTGATGTCAAGATCCTGGGACTAATCTTACAATAACTTTGAACTTGGGATTATGAAGCGGGCAGGATGACATAGAGTTGCTTCTAACGAGCGAAAGGGAATTAAAATGTTGATGACCAGAAAAACATGCTCCATTGCACATTTACCTCACGAATAGGGAGTCCAGATTAGATCAAGTTGGAACATGATCTTTTAATTGCTCTCTAGACCAGAACTCTTTACCTTTTGAGCTTAGTTTTGAAATGCATGCATTAGGAGCGCATAATGTGTGATGAGCGTGGTGTGCTGATGAGATCGCATCGCTACAGTTGATGCGATGTGATTCGATGATGCACATGTGATTGTGATGCAACTGATGTGTGATGCGTGATGTGGTCATGCAACACATTATGCAGTTGGCCGGTATTTTAACAAACTAGACCAATGATTGCAAGGTTTTGAGTTTTTCAAATGTGATTGAACAATCTTACCAATGATTGAACAAACTTGACCTCAGTTGAACAAATCTAACAATCGACTAAGCAATGGGTTTGAGTATTTGAATAAATTAGAGGATTGATTAAAAAATATAACAGGGATGATACAAAAATACGAATATCATATATATAGTGTTTAAAAGTAACAATTTAAAACATCAATTATAAGTAATCTTTTAGTGTTTCTAATAATGAACGCCTCACATACGTGATGCGCCATGTTTTTGGGACTAAATGTGTTGGAGCACCGCACATTTTAACAAACCTAGCTTTGAGGCACCAATTTGTTCCAGACAGTCCTAGGATCAAATGAAGGTAAATGTGAAGTGCCGGAAATCATTTGTTATTGTAAACCAGTCAAACTGTAGCAGGACAACAATCATCTTAAATATGACCGGTGGAAAGGTCGATACAATGATAGTCATGATGTAGGTGAAGGTAAGAAGAGATGATGAACGGAGATTATAAGATGAGTAGCCAACTAGGAGGGCGATTCGAACATTGACATTATGAGGAATGTAAGGTTGAAGGTAAGAAGAGGATTGAAGACCAGAGATTATAAGGATGAGTAGCAGCTAGGAGCATTAAAGATACGTTTAAAAAGGGGACCTTTGCTTGGATATACTAGATGAATGTGATTAGGAAAGGTGGTGTCAAAAGCATATTCTCCCAAATGTTAACGCACTTTGCTTAAACACTTAGGGAGGGGTGATTAAGCTAAGCACACTCTAAAATTGGGGCGTTGTATGTGGCAGAGGTGTCCACTGATTGGTTTACTCTGTGTGGTGACCTTTTAGAACCAAAGACGATTCAAAGTTTCAAGATGTTTCAAAACAAACCAACCCCAATTTGTGTTTCACTAGGAAAGTGACTCACAATTGAATGAGAAAAACTATGATAGTCCAAGTCTTATACGGGGGATAGAAGGACTTGACCTAGATATAAATTTTGGAGAATGTTTGTTCAAAACTAGAATAAAATGATTGTAAATAAGTTAATATAAATAAGTATTTTTAGGTTTTGCTTATATATGGTGGGACTAAAGCAAGGTCTTTACTCACCATACGTTTGAGACCTCATGACGAGTAAGTTGGTTAAAAAACCAAGACGTTTGTACATGCAACCAAAAGTGTTCTGTTCATGAGTTTGAAGACACGAACTGCAGCAAATGGCAACGAGATAGGCAAAAAGTTGATAGGTCATGTAACTCGCCTCTCCATTTGGTTGTACCATGGTTAAGAGATTGAAATCGACAAATATGATCAAGCACATCAAGTCAAGAAGTCATCGTCTTCCACATAGGCATACATATTAGCTCTGTAAATTTAGTGACATCAAAGACATCAACACAAACTATAAAAAATGAAGCACAAAGAGCTTCTTTTTGTTGGCTGTTCATCTAAAGTTTATACCCATGGCGAATGAATACGTCTATT